>OZ034968.1:32129685-32357185 GCA_964030785.1 Siderastrea siderea
TAACCTTTGCGAGTCTGCATGCAGAGAAAAAGTCTCACGTTGCTCCATTTTTCCATGGCACTGAAAATGTAGAGTAACTTTTCTAGTTTCCTTGGACAAGAAACTTGTCATAAGTCGTCACGATCGACACCTCAGCAGCTTTGAAGCAACAAAGTTTCATGTGCTTACATTATGTAGAGTACGTAACTGGAAGCATTGTTCATGCGAAGGGAATCTCATCCTTCCCTTCCCTTTGAGGATCAATCAAACTACGTGGAGCTTCGTGGAGCTTCGTGAGCTACGAAGGTTAATTCACTATCCACGGTTCAATGAAATCCGGATTTCGTATTTTTAAAGTCTTAGATGGCGGTGGTTCGGCCCTCGGCGGCTCACCACAAAAAAACCGATAATGAATGCAGTTCATAAGCTCTTGGACACTATGCACTGGCTTTAATTATTTTTGTGCCACTGACGATGGACGTTGTTCATCCTGAGCAAGTCTTTAAAATTCAATGTGGTGTTGTCATTGTTTGCAATTCTTTAGCTGGTTTTCATAACCTAGCTTCAGTCATAAAGTTCTGCTAGTACTTTTGAAGACTCTTCAAACTTGTCAAGTAGTTCGCCCGTAAGTTTTTTCGAGTTTAGTGTTGTAAGAAGAACGAAAAAATGAAAAACAAAAAAAATGTTTTAGGATTATAGTTGGGTACCAAGATGTTAACTATCGTCACCCACTTCGGGGTATCCTCAACATTTTAAAATGCTCCTAACCTCAAAATATTTTTTGGGCTAAAATAAATGTCTGCTCTTGTCACAACTATATTTTGCCTTTTTCTCCTGGAAATGTCACTTTAATTGGGCTGTAAAAGTTACTACAACTTGAGGATATTTGATCCACGACCAAGCTATTGAGGGGCATGGATCTTTTCCTGGTATGACGTCACAAACTGCTCTGCATCGCTATTTTCAAAGATTTATTGCGACGGAAAACAGTTTGTGACGTCGTTTGTGGAATAGACCCATGCCCCTACTTGCTCGGTCATGAATCAAATGACGACCAGTTCTCTTAACTTTATAGGGCCACTAAGAGTGGAATTTCTGAGAAAGAGGACCTAAAACATCTAAGACAGGTGGAGAATTACCTAAGCGGAAAAAAACATTTTTCCGGTTTGGTGCACTTTGAACTTTGTTAAGCAACCGTGAGTGGGTGGTGTTTTCAGTAGGTTATTTAATGACCTTAAAGGTTTATTTCGTGTTTGACGTTTTGTCCTTTCATAGTATGGAGAAAGCGAATTTGAAATTGACGATCTAAATGGGCAGTGTTACTAGTACAAGTGGGTTATAATTATACATCTTAAGGACGGTGCCTCCTGACAGAGATGTATTTTTGTAAAGGTTATGACTATGAGGGGAAAGTAGGTCTTAGCAAGGGTTATTGGGATCCAAAAAGAAAAATGTGGGTAACCACGCATTTTTCAGAGATACTTAAGCAACCATAGTTCTAAGAAAGCGTTAAAACACAAAGAATGTATGGCAATTTCTTTCCAAATTTAAGTTCAGTTATCTCTGAAAAATGCGTGGCTACCCCCAATTATCTTTTTGGATTTTGATAGTCCTTGCCAAAATCTTTTTCCACATAGCTCTCAACCGCGCAAAAAAAATTGTTGTATTAGTGGGCAAATTCCTTAAAAAACCGGAATGTTCTAAGATGCGCAGAACGTATGTGCAGTAACAAACGGAGGCACCGTTCTTAAATGCTTCGTCTTCATCATTTGAATTTTGTCCTTCAATGCATAAAGTGTGAAATTTAAATGGAGATTCAATTGTGTAGTGTTCGTGGTAGCTTCTACACCTTGAAAGGGTTGATTTTGCTATTTTTGCTGTCTAGTATCTGGTGAGGAAAAACGTTAATATTGAGTGTTGTTTATATTACATTAGAATGTATGACATTTTTCTGGAGTGCGTTTTGTAAGGCTGTTAAACGAAGTAAAAGGCTATAGCCATGTAACATTTTTAAAGAATGATTTGGCAGTGTATTGTAACAAACCAGTGTAAACAGTGTATTGTGGATGCAATAAAATATGTAACCTATTTTAACAGTTAGTGTATTATCTGCAAATATGTTGAGTTTCACTGCTTCAATATTTCGTTGCAATCATCCGACGTACGCAGTTGTTTGTTTTTAACACACACAAAGAAAGACAAAAGGGAAATCTTAGTTCACTGCCCGCTCCCTTTTCTCGTGTTTCAGTCGATACGTTTTGTAAACGTATCAAAGTGACTGACATCTAAGTCATCCTCTTAACGACATCTGCAGTGAAGCGGCACGTTGCAATTTCACTCGCTAGGAAGATATTTTTACAGCCCGCACACTTGGATTTATTTATTCATTTCGTCAGCATTTCTTTTTTCAGTCCGACCGACCAACCCACAAAAAAACAACGATAACAACATAGGTCCTTTTTGTACCTGATGATGAGGGATCTTGACGTTTCTCATAACGTATAATTTTAGGCCTAGAAATCCTATATCCCTCCCTGACTTGTTGCTCAATATCCCAGAACCCACTTCCTAAATGCATATGCCTCGAATCCCAATATACTGGACCGTTTGAGTACTAGTATATTGAATATCGGTATCTTCAATCCTCGCGTAAATTTAGAGGAACAAGTTTGTGGCTACTTACTGCATTCTTGTTTTCTTCGTAATTTGAAGTTATATTGCTCTAGACCGTCGTTGATGTTACCTGACAATTATGCATTTGGACAATTTAAAGACCTCTGCAGTCCTCCACTGACGAGGGAAATTGTTGTCGACAATTATTTAGTTGTCAATTATAAGAAATTATTAAAAGTTGAAATACCTGTGCATAAAACCAGTAGTCATCGATAAGAAAGTGTCCTCAATAAAGTTGTTGACAAGAAAGTGGTTGTCGCTATAAAAAGTGGCTGTCACCAACTCAAAAATAGTTTCCTATAGTTAAACTTTTAGCGATTATTTTAATTAACTGCGTCCTGTGTGATGCATCAGTCAATTTCAGCTGCGCCCATCCTCCCCCGGGCAATTGCGAGGCATTTGTGCTCCTTGTCAGTTCCGGGGATGGGGCATTTAGCAAATTTGGCGCGTCCGGGGCTCGGGCATTTGCCTACCCAGGGGCTACCCCCGGGCTTTTGACACGCACGTGGTTAACGACTCAAAATCAAACATGGAGGATTTTATCGGAAAGGACCAGCAGTTCGTCGCAGATTGGCTCGTCCGTGAAAGTTGAGGACTGGACAAGCTTGTGGAGGTTTTCTCGATTTTATGCATTAATTTCTTCATTGCTTGTCAAGACACAACGTGAACTATCGGCAACGATCAACGTGAATCGACGTACGTATGCTTCATTAATCAAGGATTTTATAATTAGAATTTAGTCGCAGTGATTCTAAAACTGTTATGATCGTTTATTAAATTCTAAACATATTTATAGGTATCGTCGTTTACTTTTCCATATTACTGAAATATAATTCACAATAGATGACTTAACAACAGACTATTTTATAGTGTCAAAATATTAGAGAAACAATAAAAGAGAATCAACTAATTATCGTGTAGTGTCTGTGAAGTCAGTATCATTGCTTGGCGATGTTAACTTTATTACTAAAAATAACCAATTAGAAGAGGGAGAGGCAGACCTATAAAACGAAAAATCACACATTTAAATGCTGAAAGTAGCATTATTATGCAATGACTGGAAACTGCTGCAGTGTTGATTGGGGACGTACGATCCTGGGGGCGGGGCATTTGCCCTCTTCATTCGTCCCCGCAGGGCATTTGGCAGCTTAAGTGCCCCCACTCCCGGGAATTTGCTCCCCCCCCCTCAGAAAAAATGTTTATGCCCTGGGGTTAGCCCGGGGGAGCCGGGGACATGGACGGAGCTGGAATTGACCGATGCATAAAGAAATGTTGCACCAAACACGTATAGTATTCAACTTACCACATATTCTATTAGCTGTCGATCGCATTAAGTTTCAAACTAACATTTCTCTCGGTTTCCACAGACAAGGGAACTGAATTGTTATTACTGTTACAGTACTATTTTGTTGTCATTATCAATTGGACAAAAATTAAGTTATCGACAACAATGTAGTTTTCCTTTTCAACAGGAAAACCACTTTATTATCGGAAACTCGTGCCTCTAGCCGAGATAAAACACTCAAATTTAGAGAGTTCCAGTGGAATTCCAGTGAAGGTGTCGATGCTTTTTCTGCCAGAGCCGAAACACAAATCATCAGTTTTTCTTATGTTTTTTGTTGTGTAAATACTCAAGAATCTGTAAAAACGTTTCTAAGCTATTTGCGAAACTCATAGCGCACTATTGTAGGTCTTTTTACTAGTTTCATAAATTGTAGCACGCATTCTGCATACTGCTGGAATCAGAAATGTCCAAAGCGTACTTCCTGAGGATTAATGAAGAATGATGGTAGATTTTTAAGCTTGGTCATTAAATAGGGAGGATGAAATATTCAGGGAAAGGTTATGGGTTCGTTTCCCGTTTCTAGATATTTGCTCTTTTTTATCCATTTTTTTTACTGCTCCTTGGAACAACATGCTTGCTTTGACTCTTCTCCCTTTAAATTCCAATCCAAGCGTACCTCGTTAAAGGAGATATTTATATTAATGTTCTATCTTAGCATCCTGAATATTGCCTGTATTTCACCGTTCACTTCTCTCTTACATAAGTTTAACAGGGCTCAAATATTTTGATGATTCTCACAGTTAATCTGGATGCATAACTTCAAGTTAGCTTATAGCCGGCCTGTGTGCAGAAACACCTTTGTGTGTAGCAAATTCCTTTGTTCACTCACGACTTGTTTTTGTTGAATTTAGTACAGTCTGTCAAAATTCCTTAGGTCCGTCACGATCTTAATTTGACGAGTTTTGCCATTTGTCATTGCACTTTGTTTTACAGAGTTACCAACTGATTAATATCACAGCACACTGATTAGTCATTTCATTATTTCTCGAGACCCACAGAATCAATACTTTTCGTAGGACGTATACAGTGTTGCTTGCAGACGTCACTAGCTTAAAGGTACTAACACCAAATATTGAAAACAAGAAATAAAATTGTATAATTCTCCAAAGAAATAATAATGTGGCCAACACAATCTGCCAGCTGAGTACTTTTCTCAGCGATATTAGTCTCAAAAGCAGTTCGCCAAGATACGTGGAGGAGAAAAACAAGGTACTTTTTTTAGTTTCGTGTCAGGAATATTGAGAAGAAGAAAAAAATGGTTGGGAACCAATTTTATTGATCAGGAATTGGTTTCAGATGAAGGCTAAGGGTCTCAGGAGTTTGCGTAAAAGATGTTTTCCATTCTTCTTTGCGGTAAAGATACTTCATCACCTTAGCATAAAGGTAAACATGTATATTATAGTTTTTTTTTCTAATCCTGCCCCGGACACATTTGATAATACACTTTATTTTGCAGAGGTATTGAATGATTAATATTACAGCATAAATTAATCACTTCACCGAAAGTTCCCTTGTATTGGTTACAGCGGTCATCATCTTAACTACTGAAAGATACCAACTCCAAATATGTCAAATATTGGAAGGAAGGAATACAATCATATAGTTATGAAAAAAATTGAAAGTTTCAAAGCCTGCCTTTTAAATAATTATTTCAGCGGTATGAACCTCAAGGCAGTTCGCCGAGATGAGTACAGCAAAAAAGCAAGATCAAAGAGTGTAGGTTTTCAGTTTTATGACGAAATATTTGGAAGGAGCTAAAATTGTTGGTAAACCAAATTTAATGATAAATTTTTGGTTTCAGGGATAGGTTAAGGGGTTTCAGCGGTTTTGCGGTAAAAAGCGTTTTTTTTTTTGCGGTAAAAGTGCGCACTTTTGCACTAACTTAAATCCATATCTTATAGAGTGTTTTCTAATCCGCTGCCGGACAATAATTGTACACTTTCTATGGCTTACGAGTGCTGGCGGTGTTCTTAAAATTAATTCAGTTAGGTGTTTACCATCTAAATGCAAACTGTTGTACAAACGAATATTCAATAATCTCAAAGGAAATGTAAAAATATTTTCATTGATACGAAGTTGATGTCTTTAAATGGCAGCATGCAAGCTTAATTATTAAGGTGTGGTCTCTAATTCTTGATGTTATTTGCTATATCATAGGCTTCAAGTATTTTATAGTTTTTGCCTATTGAGACTCTTTAAAACTTGGTGCAATTAGCTGGGTTTTTTTTAGCTAACTTAATTTAACATCCAATAGTCTTGTACGTGCCCTGTGAGAATTGGCATTGACGTAGTTATTAATTTCGTCGTACCTCTGCGGTATGGCAGTGTGCTTTGATAACAAGCGAAACTGAACAAGGGTTAAAATCTAGAATGCCTTAATGTCAAAATGAAACCAGAAGGCCTTCAAAACGGCCTAAATGAAATTCCATATCTTTTCTATTTTTTCCCTTTTTTGTTTACGTCGGAAGTCTCCGATCTCCTGCTTTGATGACAAAAACCTAGAACACTGTTTTGACGTTTCGTGGATAATACTGAGAAGTTATCGACAGCAAGAAACCGTTTTTAAAACAATAAGGTCGTAGACAACTAGGTAAAAAGGAAAACGACACTCTTGTTCAGTGATAGACAGTCAACAAACTTGTCCATGATAAATTAATGTCGACTATTTAAACAACCATTGTCATAAAAGCTTTAAAGAATACGACATTTGTATTGGAATGCTGTAACTTTCGATCATATTTAGTTATCGAAAACCTGCAATTCTCTGCGTACTTGGAGACCCTCAGATTGGCAGTACACGCTACTCGTAGGACTCGCTATGAAATGCAAACAGCCTGTGCTGATAAGCGAACGTTCTTTTATAATGCTTCATTTTTTATAATTTTCCACGAAGTTTCGTAGCTGTGGGGGAACAGATAAAATAATACTCGTGATAACAAAGGAATTTAATGGTCTTTCAGTATATCTCAAGTGGAATTTACTTTTAATGGGTGGTCAATTTCTTTATGAAAGGGAAAATTTAGTCAAATTATATCTCTAGTGTACTTGAATAGTGGCACAATACTCATTTGAACCTTGGAAATTGTAATATCATCAGAAATCACCACAGTGTTTCAGTACCGGAAGAATTATAACCGCTGGTACCCGATATGCATTACGCAGTACCGCTGGCATTCCTGCCTACAGCCTCCTGACTGTATATATTGAGATAATTCTTGTCATTCTTTAGCATTTCCGATTGGCCCAGCATGCAAGTTTCTTATCTGGGCCTGACGGAGAGGAATGGTGAACGGCGGATGCTAAGGAAAGGAGTAAAAATACTGAACTCATCTAACGTGTGGCATAAAACTGTGCAGTGCACATTTAAGTACTACTGAGTTTACAAATTTTCACGTGATCTCGTAATTTGTACTTTACGTGATTGATCACTGTGGTCGGACACCTTACTGTAGTGTGTGATCAATATAATTCAATGCTGCCGGGTACAACGCAAATTGTATTTTTGGAATCAGCACGGAATCAGCAGTTCTCACGAGGGTATATTCCATCATTTTTAATATCGTGCTTTTCAAAAGCGCCGATAGCTAAAATTGAGTGATCACTACTTCCGTGTTTCTGCATAAAAAGGCTTCCAAGCAGCATAGTTGGGCAGTCACTCAGAGCAGTTTGCTTAATCTTTGCCACTCAACCGGGGTTCTGTTCTCTGAAGATGAGAGTCATTGTTTTGTTTGCTATTGCGGGCTTGTTTCTTGGTTGTTCCTTACAGGCTGTCAAGTCAGAAGAAGAAATCCCAGACCGTGCCATTGATGAGGCCGCGGAAGACTTAAGTAAGACGATTTCTCAAGACATTGCCGAAGACTATGGAGACGAAAATGATGTCTCTGACGGCAGGGATGGTGAAGTACAACTCCCAGACCGTGATGTTGAAGATTTAAGTAATATAATGGCTGAGGACATCGCTGAAGACATTGCCCAAGACACCGAAGACTTTGGAGACGAAAATGATGACTCGGACGGTGATAATGTTGATGACGATGGTGGAGATTCAGAGGATGAATACGATGAATTAGAAGATCCTCGGTAAGTGATCATCATACTTTGTCCAAAAAAAAAAAAAACAGAGCATTGTAGAAGACCTACCTACCTGTTCGTATTCAGTTTCATGTTTCAAGAAAGCCATCTAAACCAAAAAGTGAAGAAGACTGATTTTTAAGAACATAATGTAAGGTAGATTTAAGACGGTTAAAAAAAACAGATGCTCTCAAAAAAAAACGGATAAGAAACCGTAACGTAGTTCACGACAAACCAAAGACAACGGTTATAAATCCTGAGTAACCTACGACGAAACGGTCCCTTTACGTGCAGTTCTTTTTCGCGTGCCTCCGCAAGCGTTTATATTTGGTTGAATGTGCGATCACCACTAATTTTCAAGATTTTGTTTGAATTTAAGTCCCGCTGACTATTTCTTGCACGAAGGTTTTTAAATTCTCAACGTCTCATCTCACGCCTTTTTGTCCAGCTCTTCTGTGATGCGGGTCAGGTTCTGTTCGTTGCTTTTTACTTTTTTAATTTCGCATAGCGTTTATTACTTCAAATGTGCTATGTTAATATTGTTTGAGAAGTGTGTGGAAAATCTTGATCAGTTTACTGGAGTTTAACGTTTATTTTAAACATATTTTACTATATACGTTTTGGCGTTCTTTAGAGTGAAATGACCTCAACTAGTACTTCTTCTTTTATATATGAACCCCCAGTTGCTGTATGGATTTAAAATTGTCATCTTGTTTTTTTATGATTTAAATTCACTATTTACAAGACTAAAAAGGTTCAAAAAGGGAAAAAAACCAAACGTTTTCGACTAATTAAGTCATCTTCAGGGTAAAAAGACCGTCCGCTATGTGCATATTTTTCTATGTTTTCAGTGATTCCCGATGGGAACAGTTTCGCAACGTAAGAATAAACTTGTTTGTTCAAACTGGGGCTCCATCGTTGGATCATTAGGCCTTCAATAATTCTGCGCTTGTGAAAAGAATGGGCTGTACAAAGTATTCGCCAACTAAAAGAGTAAGACGGATTCTCGCGTAGGTGACGGGCAGGTTCAGAGTCACTACAAGGTTTCGTTTTGTTTTGTTTTTCGTCGAAAGAAATTGGCAATTTATTAATTTACTAATTGTACGTTTAATTTATATGATAGCTTTAAACAGCGTTCACAAGCTGAGCACTTTAACACTTTAATAAACTTGTTCATTCATTCATTCATTCATTCATTCATTCATTCATTCATTCATTCATTCATTCATTCATTCATTCATTCATTCATTCATTCATTCATTCATTCATTCTTCATTTTTTTTTTATTTTCAAGTGCGATGGACTATGGTGAGCAGGAGGATCCAGCACCCAGAGCTTGGTTTCGGTGGCGCAAACTGAAAAAAAAGGCGGCAAAAATTGCCAAAAAAATTTTGAGTAAGGTTAGGGTTACTGTTAGACTTCGTCCTCAGCCCCAAGGACCACGTTAGCAACCTTCGGCCAGAAATGCAGATGCCTTGAATAACAGTTATTCTACCTTTCCCGTTGACGAATTGCCCAAAAAATTGTATTTCTTTAGGAAGTCATTTAGTCAGCAAAGTAAATAAACACATTAATTTGCAATCTTTTTAGAGATTGTACAACACTGATGTTAAATCAAGGATGAAGAAGAGAAAATAAATGTTTTTAGAGATGACTTAAAGCTTGAGCATATTATTCTGCAATTTTTAGAAGCCTGGCAGAAATATTAGAGAGAGAGAGAGAGAGAGAGAGAGAGAGAGAGAGAGAGAGAGAGAGAGAGAGACTTAAAAAACTTAATTTAAACTTAATGATTTACAATGTAAGGTTAACAGTGAAAAATACGGGCAATGGATCGGTGCCAATAAATTAAGTTGAAATATAGTTAAATCGAGTTTGTATTAATTTTTTCCAAATGCAAAGCTTCGCAACCAGCGTTTCCACTCCATATCAAAATGGGTGATGATCCGATACAGAAATTAAAGGCCAGCAAATGTCTTAGCGTTTATATTGACGAACATCTGTCCTGGTCGAATCATATCGATCACCTAGCTAAGACGATATCATCTGGCATTGCAGCTTTACCGTTAATTCTTCCCTTATTTGACTATTGTGATGTTGTTTGGGCTGCTTTAAACAAGGGTCTCTTTGATAGACTAGAACGCCAGACTCCATAATCGAGCAGCTCGGATCATCACCCAAAGTGATTAGGGAATGAGATCAGCTCACATCCTAAAAATGCTAAAGTGGGACACCCTTAGAGATCGACTCTAGCCTATTTAAGAGCCTATTTACTGATGCTGCAGAGTATCTCATCGAAGCCGGTATTTTCTCGGATTCGCGATGGCACTGGTTACAACCTTAGAAATTCCAGTTACAATTTGGCTCTCCAGAAACCTAATACTGGTGACTTAAAAAAGATTTTTATTACCGTGGTGCCAAATTATGGAATTTTCTTCCACGGAAATTATAAACGGTACGCTGATGCGTACAAGTGTGGCTTCAAATTACGACAAAACAAGAAGAAAGTGGGATAAAATCTGTAAATTTCACGGGCGTTCTATCTAATATTTCTCTCTCTATTCCCGGTTAAGCTGACCTCTCTAGACTCTGAAGTGTCCTCATTTGCTTGTCGACAATCTCACTCAGCCTCTCCCCCGCTGAGGGCAATTTTGTCAGCGAAACGTGGCTCGCAGAGATTCATGTGTGCACGTCAAATGAAAACGCATACCAGGAAAGGCGAGTTTCGTATTTAGGAGGGGTTTTCGACGGCTTAAAATAGGATCTGGAACCCACAAGGAAGAAAAGAGGTAGGCCAAAGACCCAAGAATACACCTTTGAAGTTTTATGGCGATTCGTTTATTGTGGTGGAATTTATCGAACTTCAAGTGAGGTGCAGTGTCAAACTGTTTCCTGCCTTTAATTAATTCTAAACGTTTAGCAAACATGAAAAATAAAAATGGCAATTTTCTCACCCAAAAAGCTTCAAACCAGCCCAGGAAGCCCTTAAATAATGACCAATTCAACAAAGAAATAAGGCAAATTATTTTCATTTCGAGTCCTATCTTATTTGTGGCAATTTAAGATGTTTTATAGCATTTCCATACAAGCTCTTAAATGCTGCCGATCACATTATTATGCATAGCGTGGAAAAAACAGCGATTTATGCGAAGCTCTCAACGTTAGATTGGGCTGCCTGTGGCACAACAGCTGGAAATTTAATTTTGTGGCTTTCTATTATAAAGATTTTTTTTCCATGGACAAATATTTTGGATCAAGTAGGAAGCGTAAGTTGTCACAAAAATTAATTCTGTAATGTTTGAACCAGAAGAGAATAGCCGATCTTGAAAGTCACGTCTTGTGTCATTGGTACTAACTTCCTCAGTTTTTGGGTGACATCATGCTTGACGAACGTGGCAACTCCCGTATCCAGACAAATATATAAAATAGCTCTGTTTCATTTTCCACATCATTTCACACGAACTTACATATTGGAACACACGGCTAAAATCGAGTAATATTAGCGTGCCTTGTTAGAAAAGATCATGCTATTGTGTGACTTGTGCAAGTCTTGTGTGACTAGTCATGGAGCAAAGTGTCAAACAAAAAACTAAAGCCAGAAAAACGCACGTGCTGACATAGTGGCCTCAACAGTCCATCTAATTATAATCCTTCAGGAAATCCTTGCGCCCACTCGGCCCCCCGAGTTTAATCTGATTAACATTCACGCTTATTTTATGTAACAGTTTTTAAAAACATATCTATTGTTAAAGTTTTTACATTGTCAGTAAACACGACTTTCTTGAAAACCAATTCATTTGTAATTGAAGGAACTTCGTGTTTAAATAAATATTCTGTCTGTTTGTCTATTTCTCTTTCCCCCTCTGTAAAACAAATAGCGGCTAATATGAATAATCCGATATAAATTTAGCCAAGCCTAAAAGCGGAGACCTACTTTTTTTCTTTTTATTGCTGGAACTTCTTTATTTTATTTTAAAGTAATTACCAAAAAAAAAAAAACAAGAAGGAAAAAAAGGGAAAAAGAATGAAAAAAAAAACTTTCTTCCCTCATGGATTAGAAGCCAGGCCGCCCGAAGGGATCGCTCTAACCACTCAACCAACCTGCAAACTACATATATTAATGTGTTCATTATTATACTTAAACAGCTGTTTATTGATCGCAGTTCGGTCGACTAAACAGGCGGGTGTTTTTCTGGGAAAATGTGTTTGGACCGCCGCAAAAACCATGGTTGTAGTCAGAAAAACAGAAGGCACTAGCTGTGCTATATTTGGGGTCGGGACCACTGCGAAATACTGCGAACTCAAGCGTTGTACCGACTGAGTTCGCAGCAGAACCGACAACAAAGATGAAGTCCTCAAAGGCAAATTTAGTAACTTGACCTTTTTGCCATCCCAAAAAAGACAACTGAGTATTCTTTTGAACTTTTTCTTTCCATTTATAGATATATATTTGATATTTTTTCTTAAGTTCTAAACTTCACTTCTGTCGAACTGAATCGTTTTGCTAAACAAGCTAAGCTTTTTTTTAAACTCTTTTTCAAAAGCGTCGGTGGTCATGCGATTTCCCGCCAAGAAAAGATAGCATTCTCCCAACCCACCGTCGGGCTGTCTTGGAACTCCCCTCCCCCACCCCCAGAGTCTGTACGGGCGAGCGGGGCACGTCATTGACGTCACAGCCAAACTTTCTCGGATAGATATATTACCAAATTTGTTTAGCAACGGTGCTTCGATGGCGTACCACGCGCGCGGGCTCCGCCATAATCTAATCGTTAGGAAAACCCAATTTCATGATGGGAAAAACATTAGGATGATATATGTTCTGGCATCCTATCCAGAGGGAATAATAATACTCCTTTATTGCTTCAGAGAAGACTGAAACAGGACTAACAGGCGCGGATTCTGTGGGCCACCTTCCTTTAATCTGAAGATTACTTAGTGCCATTTTCCTTTCTCTTTAATTAACTATGATACTGCAAATGGAAATGGAAATTCATTACGCTTTAGAGAAACAACTGATTATGCTGATGAGAATAGGAGTGCAAAGCAAAAGTGACTGCCACACATTGTTTCCGAATTCAGGATAGATTTCAGAAATTCTCAATTTAATCCTTTTTTAGAAATTTTTATATTTTGTACGAGCCGTTTGCTTCTAATTAAAATTGAATTCAACAAAGTTCATCAGAAGAGCTTTTCAATTTCAAGACGGAGCGCAGAGTTAATATGGATCGAGCGGAGTCGAGTTTTTATAGTTCTTTCTCAAACTTATTAATAATTCATAAAGATAAAACAACGGAAAACACTACCGTGACGGTGGTTTGGATACCGGATCTTAATTAGCATAAAGTTTTGCGAACTTCTGCTTTGAATTTCTCCAAGAATTATGAATGGTTTGAGAAGCCATATCAAAAACTCGAAAGAGTCTTTCATCATCGAAGTCGGTTAAAAAACTCGGCTGCGCCTCGTTTTCTCAACCCACTTTTCGGTGTTTGGATGTAATAGATCAAAAACGAGTGCGAGTTTTTCATCAGGGGTTCCAAACACCGAGAAAGAGGTGAAAGCACGATGCCGTAGGCGGAGTGCTTTTATTGTTTCGAGGTGTTTGGAACCCCTGATGAAAAACGAGGCACGAGTTTTTGATAGGGCTTCTCAAACTTGTGTGGGAATTAAGTAGAACTGTTTGAGAAATGAGAACAATAGTAGGTTATAAAGGCGCGCTCAGTGGGCGATTGTTTGTTTGGTATTCAATTGGTAAATGAAATGAATATTTAATATGCGGTGATGCTGGTGAGTAAAGGAAGATTTTTTTAAAGAAATTTACATAACCGCACGTGGTGGAGTTCGAGTCCGGATCAGGACGATTTCGCGTTCCCAAAACACCTTTGAGGAAAAGGTTTCGGTGAATGACGCGTTCCAGTTTCAACTAAGTAAAGCAACGAGTGGGCTGTGAACATTTTTTGTCGAATGGCCGAGGTTAAGAGAGGGTATAAAGTTCTGGTAAGTTCGCGTTCGATAAACTGCCCGTAGACATCAACAGCTTCAATAAGGTTTAAACTGAAATGTGCGTCGCGGCAGGCTTTCATCGCAAAACTGCGCATAGCATATGTGTTACTTGTGTTTTCTCCGTGTTCAATGCTGGGATTAAAGATAAATTGATACGCGTAAAGGATGTTGTTTTCAAGAAAGGAGAATTCAAAAACTGCACAACCAATGTAACGGTGTCTGAGAAGAAGTAACATGTTGCTGTGTTGTTGTTGTAATTAATGAGTCAAGCAGGAAATATGCGCATGTATGCGGTAATTAGCATAAAGACTGATTAAAATTCAAGTTTCTTGATCAGTTTTTGAACTAATCGAAAGTGTCTTGATCGGTATGTTCATTGGGTATCAACATTCATGCACCTGACCGAGTTTGAGAAATCCTGATGAAACACTCTTTCTCGTGTTTGATATATTAGGTATATCTCAAGTTGGATAGATCGAAGGCTGGCATGGTAGTCAAGACATTGGAATATTGAGCTTTGAAACGAACTGAAATGCATTCATGATCAACTGGAGTTAAATGGTTCAGAAATTCATAAGGAGTTGAAACGTGTAACTCGCGTTCAGTGCTCGTGAATATTCATTTTTCTAAGCACCATATTTGGAGACGCCTCCCTCCAGTCCACGCATGAGTTGTGAGCTGAAGATAGAATTTTTTGGCAGGATGCCGCAGTTCATTTCGCTTCCGTTGAAATTTGAAAAAATGTGCAGTTGATTCAAAACTCAATCACTTGTGACCATAAAAATCAAGAAAGAAAGAGGAAATAAAACGCGAAAGAAAATATATGGAAAAATAATCGATCACATGACTGAAAGAAAAAAAAGACGCCAAAACCTTGCGAAGCGTTGCAGCGTTTCTTTTGCAAAGCTGAATGGATCAAACCGCTCCGAAGTGAAAGTCCGAAAGTAATGTTTTAGAAAAGGCTTCCAATTATTGGCTCTAAAATGTGGTACAGGTTTGATGTTTCCTGAAAAATTGTTGTATTCGTCGTTGCAAGCGGATTGAAGCTGTGTGATTTCAGCATTGTAGATGGAGAGTTGAAACGAACACAAAACATACTGGTTGACCAGTTTCAGAGGCCGCAGACGGAATGTGGCAAAACAGCAATAAATCAAACAGCTGGGAAAGCGATCATTCAACTTATTTTGGATAGGATTCTCTTTTTTAGAACATTTGGAGCTGCTTGAACTCAGAGCTACATCAACTGCGTGCAAAACGGTGTTATTTTGTGCAGTATATAGCCGCAGAAAATGTCGTCCTTTCTGTCAGTACCTATTCAGCTTATTTAGCTTGATTTTGTCATTGAATCACCGAAAACGTGTGACACGTTAATATTATTAAGGCGTCAATTGTACTGTGTTTTATTTTAGTATCGTGTCTTGATATTTTAGTGTCAAAAGTTTTCCGTATAAAACCTACCTTTTGTGAACGTTTGTTGATAGTGCGACGGTGAAAGAAATCGTAAACACAATGCTAGGCTAGTGTTTGAATTGGTTTGGTTTCGCAGTCTGTTCTATTTCTAACCCCAGTGGTTTGCTCAAGTTATTTCGATTCAGTTACCAATTTTTTTTGCCTCAAAAATTTCCTGCTCAGGCTTCAGGAAACCAGTATTTCTTATGGCTCTGTTGTTCCAACGTTTGAAAGCTTTTTGGCTTCTTTTTCCTTTTTCCCCGATTTGTCGACCATTTTTGAACAAGAGCGAGAGCTTGGTGTAAAATTACGTCACGTCGTTCGCAAAGATTGATTGGTCAGTTCTCTTTCTCTTCATGTTCCAAATATGGTACTTGCGAAAATGAAAAATTACGAGCATCGATCAAAACCTACATATGCGAGTTACACGTTTCAAGTCCTGGCTTATGAGTTTCTGATGGAGTAACATAAGGTTTCATCAAGAAAGGACTTCATCCTATCTTGGTTTCACTCAAGTGTGCATTTTAGCCCGACCACAGGAAAACGTTTGCAAACGTTTCGAAAGATCGGCCCCCATCGTCTTGCCCTCCTGCTAAAACCCCACAGAAAAGAATAAATATTTTAATACGAAATATTGCTGGACACCGTCCAGGCGAACGCTTTTCAACTCGTAAGAAGATCGTTTCTCCGAATTAGGCCATTTTCTCTCCTTCTCCCTTGTATTAACCCACCTTGAAATAGCCAGTCTATTTCGGGGTGGGGGCGTTTTTAGGACGAAGTTGAATTTTAAATTTGTTTTGTAAAAATGCTTATGCCCAAGAGGGGGGGGGGGGGGAGGGGTGGGGCATTGCCATGGGTTCAATGTCCTCCCAAAGGCGGAAGTAAACGTCACTTTTGAAACATTTCCAAATCGAAGCTAGAGGCGGCAACCTGTACTAAATAATGCCACCTAGATAAAGATTAATTCATTTCGAACCCTTCGTAACAATAGACATCATCACCGCAAACAAGCTATGCATTAAGATTGAACCAAAACATTGCATATCATGAGTATATCTTTCGCTGTATAGGTTTCTCCTTAAAGGAAATTAAACCTCAGTTTGTGTGTCTTTACGCTCTGATAAAGCTAGATCTTAGCCCGTCAGTCATTCAAACTGTTGATAAACCCGAAATATACCAGCAAATGAATTCAACTGCAAATTTCCTTCCGGAAGAAAATTACTGGGTCAAGACAACTTCAAAGTAAGTTTCAGTCCACTGCTTTCCCGCCGGTCGCGTGACATGACGTCATTGCTAATAATGAGACAGCAACCTCATTCCCGTGCACACACCAACTGAAAATCTGTCAAAAAGTAAACTAATTTGTTTGCTGAGGGAAGGCGGAAGACACGAGATCGAGTTCGAATTCCGGATTTGTCAGTTAAGCTTGAGTTCATTTGAATTCGGGTAAAAATATTGGACGCTTTAGCTTGTAAAAGACTGACCATCCCATAGGGCAGAGTAGATATTTTATTAAATACGTCTGTAAGCTAAGTGCTGAATACTAACGGTGCTCGTTTTTTTGTACAAATGGGTTGAAAAGGGGCATAAACTACCAGCCTACTTAACTACAATACAAATCAACTCGAACTTGTCGGTTCTGGAGGCCGTTTTCTTGGACAGTGGGCATTTTGTCCTCAAAATCTATATCATACCACAGGAACTGCCAACGTTAAGTTTACCTCTTCCTCGAAACTTCTTAATTTCCAAGATGCATATGATCAGATAAAACTAACAAAACGACAAGTGCTTAATAAAAAGCAAAGCAGTTGAGTTATTATCATTATTATTTTAATATGAGACTCTTGAAAACATCTACAACTTTCATACCATTTTTCACTCCGGGAATACGAGACGGGATTTGGCGAAACGATGTCAACTTACATTAAGCATAATTCATTTCGGACCCTGACAGTAAAGGACGGATCGATACTGCAGTCTGTTTCGTAGAGAGAAAAGTGTTGCGAAACTGCACTGGCTTTCGAACCAAAACAATGATGTAAACCTTCCGGTTTCTTTCGAGATAAAAGAATCAGTGAAGGTGATCAAGTTAGGTCAAGGTCGACTCGCCAGTGACCAACAATGCGGAAAATTTTGCTCTTCTTCCTGCTGTATCTGGTGCTTGGCTGTAATTTCCATTCCGTGAAATCAGAGAGATATGGTCTGGCTAACGAACGTGATATGTCCGACGAAAATGATGGCTTGAACATGGAAGATTACTATGAAGACTACGGTGATGACCGTGCTGCTGAAACGTATGCAACTATATCGTTGATCTTTTGATGCATTTTTTTCTTAGTTTTACACTTCAGCTGAACTTTTCTTAGAGTAATCGTCCACACCAATACATTTCATCCCTACATCACCGAGTTAAACTGTATCATTTTTCTCTTTAAATTATCAACACTCTTTATTTGGCACATATAGCAAGAACTCAGTACAGCATGCATGTGACTGTTAGTGTTTCAGGCCGAAGAGAACTCTCAATAATACACAGAAAAAACGCTCTAAAGATCTAGACAACAGTTCTGATTTTTTCTCCATCAATTGGTCCAAACGACTTCTTCTTAGAGGCTCTGGGACTCACGTTTTAGCTAAGTTAGGCAGTCCGTCGACGCAGAAATCATCGGTAATTACATTTGCCACCCGGCTATTCAGCTATTTTGATAAACGGATTTTTAGCCTAAACCTTACGCGACAAGAACCAAAGGTGTGCAGATGTAGTTTTTTGCCAGTTTGTCCAAGTTTTGTGTTTTTAATGTGATGGGTGGAAGAAAATACCATAAATGGTCTCCTGAGGGCTTTCTTTTATGTTCGGGCGGGCACTGTTAATTTTGAACAATTTATAGAAATGCCCGACAACGTTAATTGAAAAATTGAAGCTGCCGAGTAAGCAGACCTCTTCCGGCACAGCCCGGGCGTGGGGGGTGGGGGGGGGGGATACTCTGATTTAAAGTGACAAGCAGGTGCAAATGAAGCAGTAATTTTATACACCCAAAATTAATGATGCAAAAAATAATTTCTAGAAAAAACATGCAGTAAGTTAATACTCAACCCAAAAGAATACCATGACCCATTTTCCATATACCATATCCCATTATCTTTCATCATTATAAAAACCCAAAACGTACGTTCGAAAATCTCACTTTTTTAATGTTCAACCGAAAAGATACGAAAATAGCGAATTTTTAATTCTAAAAATCTTTTGCACCTCCCTGACACTTTTTAAAAACACGAATACCCCTTCTGCAATTATTGGGCCAGTCCTTATACCCATGTTCCCCAGTTGTGAAATAATTTCTTTGGATTTGAAGATTGCCGCTTTAACAAGCGTTGTCCAAAGAAGCGTGTGTATAGCTTCCCACTCCCCTCAAGAAAAATTGGAGAGTTTTTCCTGATTTTCGTCGACGAGAGGAGGCGGCTGTAAACAAGCTATGTTTAAAGTCTATTCGACTCCTGATATTGATCATTTTCATTATTTGCACAGCGAGAATGACCCACATCGGGAAGATGCTAAACCGCGTGCAGGATGGGGTGGTGACATCTATTATCGACATCCAAGGCCTCGTGTTCGTTTTAGGAAAACGTGGAGAAAGTAATCAAGATATAGCTTCCCCAAGGACTGGATGAAAACATATCAAGAATGCAGCTTTAATTTTAGTAAACATAATATTAAAAAAACAACCATACTTACTATAAGTGCAACTAAGTTAGATCCTTTTACTACCAATAATGTATATTCATTTAGAAATACTCAAAATAAACATGAGCACAGAAATAAATGTTAAATGAAGCTTTTTCACACTTAAGGGCCTCATAAGGAAAAAGGTTAGCTGACTGGAGACTTCAATATGGAATTTGAATGCAAGAAAGTATTTCAATAAAAAACCGTTAATCAAGAAAACTTGTCATTTCCTATTGTATTATCGGGTTTTTATATTATATTATATGACATTATATTACATTTCATTACATTGTATTGTATTATATTATATTATATTATATTATATTATATTATATTATATTATATTATATTATATTATATTATATTATATTATATTAAGAAAATTTTGGCACCAAATACGTGTCGTCCTTTTAGCAAAGGAACGCAAAATTGAAAAGAAATTGAGGAATTCGAGTCAATTATGATGGTCTTCTAAAGAAGTCGAGAAAGCCTGAGGGCACATCTAAGAAGGCGTTTTCTTTTTGTAAACCTTGACGTAATTACGTCAAGGTTTACAAAAAATGAAATGTTTGTTTCGTCTCTACGTCCCATTTAATACATGAAAATACGTTTCACTTTAATCCCAGAAATCTTGTCAAAACATCGGCGAAAATGCTGAGGATATGCCATGAATTGAAAGTGCATTTTCAAAATTCGCCGATTTGAAAGCGTTTTTCAAAGTGAATCGTCTAATTTATGATCAGACAATTTGAACATACGCAAGGGCCGCAAACGTTTGTTTTTAGTGAGCTGTTTTATTTTTCTTAGTTATTTTTTAACCTATAGTCTAGCCGATTTCTGATCCCACACCGGCCAAAACCCACCATGAAGGACCTTGGGCCTTACAACCTTTAACAACAGAACATGTATCTGATAGTCAACCAAATAATGCTGCAAAAAGTTTTAAGGGCATCTCTGAAAGAGAGCGATCGGGCGAATCTGCCTGGAGTTAAATACACAAAAGAGAAATTATAAACCCAGCACGTTTTGCTCGAAAATCGAAGGAAAATTTAGCCTTCCTACCGAATGCCACTTCTTGTTAAAATGTCCACGTCCTTAGAGGTAGGGCGAACATTTTTGTAGCAAGAGGGAAGAAAACTGAAAGCCAATAAAACTTCCAAAAAGAGAGAGAGAAAGAAAACAAGGGGATCGGAGAGCAACAAAATATATCTATAACAGTTTTGCGGTGCGCGCATGCTTGAAAAGAAATCTTTAAATTCTCGCCTGGAAAATGGAATTTTCAGATTGACCTTAATAATTAATAGCCCTTTCCGCTAAAAAACCTTAAAAAATTGCCTAAAATATCCATTCTAAAACCACAGATGTTAAAGTCGATATTCAACCAACTGGAATCGATGACACAGTAAATTTTAAGACAGAATTGTCGAGTATTTTTCTTGCGTTGTGTGTTTTTTGTTTTGTTGTGTTTTGTTTTTGGTTGTTGTTGTTGTTCTTTTTTGAAGCCTTTTTGACAATGTTGGGTTACACAACACAATATGAATCACCTTTGATTCAGCTTAAGTTTGTTGGTCTCTTTGGTTTTTGGAGCTATGTAGGAATATTAAATAACACTTTACCTTGCAGTTTTCCAAATGAACACAGCTCATGCAGTATTTTCAGTATTATTATGGGCTAATGAAGTTAACACATACAATACAACTGATTACGTATTGGCTGCTCAAACATGGGAGAGCATTTTTGGTTTACCTTCGAGCAACAACGGCAGCGGTTGCCTCCCACGAGTTTTTGTCCATTCAGTGTCGGTCAACAGGGGTGTATTTTCACTTATCCACCACTGCTCCTCTCCACTTTGGTGAATAATTGTTTTAAAAAATGTTTTTTCACGGGTATGAGTAGCCAATCAGAGCAATGCCCTGGTCGCCAAAAACAATCTTTTATTTTGTATGACAGCATCGCATACGCTATATTTCGCACTGGCGCACTTAGTTTTCCAAAATTACATACATATTGTGTTCTATTGAATGTCGGTCTTCAAATTTGCTCATTCCATTGTTTCTTTTTTTGGGGGGAGGGGTGTTTTCCTTTTTGTTTGTTTGTTTGTTTGTTCGTTTGTTTGTTTCTTTGTCTGTTTGTTTTTCATGGCCTATTCCGAGAAATCACTGTTTTGATCTGTTAAATCTGGTCGTCAAGGTTTTAGTTTTGGATGAGAGAAAAGCATCACTCACTGGAGGTAAGACGATGAGTAACTCGAATTAGAGCAGTTTTCAATTGAGTGTCGAAAGTAATGTTGTGTTTGCTTTGGTTTTGCATTACTAGGCTCTCTGATTGGTTAAAATAAACGCGCCACTTTCTCAACCAATCAGGCGTAAAACCAAAACCAATCGTGACTTGCTCTGATTGGTTTATTTTGTGTTTTGTTCCTGTTGTGATTGGTCAGAGTAATTGCTTTGGTTTTGGTTTTACGACACTCATTTGAAAACCACTCTAATATATAAATTAATATGATGAAATGTTTATTCAGTATATATTTTGACAAAAATAATGAAAATTTGCCTCTTAAATATCCTTACGCAGTCTCAGCTAGCAGCTGTCCATATATCTATTACAGAATATTTTCTTCAGTTTGTTCTGTAAGTTTGCTACTTCATCGAAATTTTTTTCCAAGTTAATGAGGCTTCTGGAAAGATCAGTAACTTTCGAATCATTACCACTTCGGATTGAAACAGTATGTTAAATTAACCATTATTCATCTGGAATCCTGACAGTAAAGGACGGATCAATACTGCAGTCTGTTTCGTAGATGGAAAAGTGTTGCGAAACTGCACTGAGTTTCGAACCAAAACAAGGATGCATACCTTCCTGTTTATTTTGCGATAAAAGAATCGGCGACGAAGATCAATTCAGTTCACAGATTGACTCGCCAGTGACCGACAATGAGGAAAGTTTTGCTCTTCTTCCTGCTGTGTATGGTGCTTGGCTGTAATTTTCACTTTGTGAAATCAGAAAGATATGGTCTGGCTAACGAACGTGATATGTCCGACGAAAATGATGGCTTGAACATGGAAGATTACTATGAAGACTACGGTGATGACGATGTGGATGTTGAAACGTATGTAAACGTAACGTATACATTTTTTTAAATGTATTGTTTCTAAGTTTTAGAATTCAGCTAAACCTTTCTTAGCGTAGTCGTCCACACCAATACTTTTAATCGCTACATTACCGAGTGTAAATGTATCACGTTTCTCTTCAATTTATCAACCCCTTTATTCGATACGATAGCAAGAACCTAAGCATGTGTTTGTTACAGTGTTGCAGGCCGGAGGGAACTCTCAGTAATACACAGAAAAACGCTATACGAAACTGGATAACAGTTTTAATTGTTGTCCATGAATTGTTCCAAACAACTTACTTTTTAGAGGTCCCGGGATTCACGTTTTAGCTGCATGATTAAGTTATAGACAGTCCATCAACGCAGAAATCACCAGTTATTACATATAACACTCGGCTTTTCAGCTATATTTTGACGAAAATTGTTGGATTTTAGGCCTAAATCTTACGGAAAGGTGCAGTAGTTTTTGTCAGTTTGTCCAAGTTTTGTGGTTTTTAATGCGATGCATGCATGGGGTGGAAGAAAATACCATAAATGGTCGCCTGCATGCGTTCCGTTCTGTTTCGGACAGGGCATTGCTTATTTGAAGTGAGTTTCTTCACAAAAATACCCATTGCACCCTGTGATCTAGCAAGTTTAAAGCTTTGATCCGACAACGTTAATTGCAGTAGATGTATTATGTTTGGCTCAACCACGGACGGAAGCTGTTCGGTAAGCAGTCCTCCCGAAATTACTAATGCGCCAAAACTAAATCCCAGAAAATATCAACGAGTGAATACTTAAACCAAAAAAGAGCATACTCCTTTTCATATACAAAGAAGACTCAGTTAACCTTTATCTAAAACCAGGATCCCATTACCCTGCTGTTCAAAATTTTTAACCCAAAAAATACCAAAATGCAAATATAACCAAAAATATCTTTTGCACCTTCCTGGCACTTAAGCCATGAATATCCCCTCCCCAGTTACTAAAAAAACCTTACACCCACGTTCCTCTGCTGTGAGATAATTCCTTTGAATTTAAAGATTGCCGCTCTAACAAGCGTTTCCCAAAGAAGCCTGATTATAGCCTCCCTTTCCCTTCAAGAAAAATTGATTCGAAGAAGCTTCGCTAGCTAAGTTTTTTTGGCGATGGCAGACGGCTGTAAATTAGTTATGTCCAAAGCTACTCGGTTCCTGATATTGATCCTCTGGCGTTTCATTTACTTTCTGTTTCATTTTTTGCACAGCGAGAATGACGCACGTCCCACCAAAATACCAACATACGAAAACTTAAAAGCATGGATTGCAGAACTTGAATAAACTTGTTACATAGCGAAATTGAGACTAATTAGATTTACACATAAAAATTTATTAGAAAGTTATTGGTACCTTGCACAATTTTGCGTCCAATGTATGTCCAACGTGTATATTTGTGGAATTCGAAAGGAAAATTTGGAAAAGAGATTAAGGAATTCGAGTCAATTTTGTTTGGCTTCCTGAATTTTTGGAGAAATCTAGAAATCCATTGATAGCACATCTAAGAGGGCGGCTGCGCGGAGATCATGACGTAATTCCCAAGACGTCATCGTCTAACTTTGCGGCGCTCTATGGAAATATACTTGAAGGGAAAAAATACACCAGGTTTTATTATCATACATTAATACTAATGCATTCATGGAGGGTGGGAAGCTTATTTATTTGTTTTGACTCATTGAATCCGATCCCGCATCGACCAAAACCTTCCTTGAGGGCCCAGCTATCATATAAGGACAGAAGATGCATCTGACAGCCAACCGAATGGTATGGAAAAAATCTTTCAGAACATCCCTGAATGGGAACGATCGAGTGACTCTGGCTTAAGTTAAATGTACACAGAAGAAGTTATAAACTTAGCAGTTTTTGCTCAAAAATTGGAGGAAAACGTTTTGTTAAAACGTTTCACCTGCCTTCGCGGTTGGGAGGAAACTTTTCAAGCACGAAGAAAGAATACTAAAAGTCCAACAAGAAGACCAAAAAGGGAGAGAAACGAAATAAGGAAGCTGATTATTTCTGATTATCAATACCTCTAATACCTTCTTCTCCAGTTTGTGAATAAGTCCATTTGACTTGAAAAAGGAACAAGATTATTCGCATCTACCAGATGATGACATCTGTGTCGGCTTCCCTTCTGAAGACGATTAGCATGTTGAAGTTCTAGTTACGAAAGTATCGCTGTCTCACTTGGGCCAGTGAACCGTATAAACTACCTACATTTGCACCAGCGATCACGGACATTTTTAATTGTTTCTTCCATGACACTAATGTCCTCAAGTATGGATACAAAATGGGCTCTCAGCTCCTAGTTGGCTTGTTAGCTTGATTGGTTAGAGCTCTGCTTCGGTATCGCAGAGGCCAATGGTTCGAATCCCGTACGTCTAAATTCTTTTTTTCAAGCTTTCTTTTCGCAACTGCAAAAGTTTTGTCTGTAACTGCCATGATCTTCCTTACATTAAAGCTTCAAGGTTATTTTTATTTATGTGTTATTTACACTAGCCGGCTTTCAAATGACTTGAGGATTAAACATGCTAGCATGGAGAACTAATGCCCAAGGCCAAGTGATTATGATGAACAAAATTATTTTACTGATCAATAAGTCTTGTTCCAGCAAACCGAACTGAGCAAGTGCAGGAAACAATGTTTGTTTTTGTTGTTCAAGACACGTTTAAATGTTCTGTATAGTTTCATTTGATTGAGCAGGTGTCTGTTTCAACCGATTTGCAGTTATAGCTCAATCACCCAAAGTAAAACATCGCGTGGCCTGGGGCCAGAAAAGATTATTATGTCAATGCGCAATTTCCTACATCTTTAACCTTTTTGCCTTTGGCAGTAAATTTTCAAGGATTAAAAGGTTTTAATTCAAAAACTGACAAGCATTCTAGATCTACGCTTAGTTGGTAAGTCAATGAATGATGTTTGCTCAGCAAAAGGGAAAACTAACTGTGACTGGCTAGAATCTGCGTTTTTAATTACTCTGGGGTGGATAAGCAGTGTTCGAGAACAATGAACAAAACTGTTTTAGCTATTACTAGGCCTCTTTCTAGCAGACTGTCAAGCCCAAACAATGGTGTTTCGTATCCCTGACACATTTAACTGTTTTCTGGAGGTTCATCGGCCAGGTGTTTTTTCAAGTGATCAACAGTCAGAAGTTCATAATAAAGAGGTAACTCCTCCGCTCTTCTCGAATAAGGTACATATAATTACTGTATTATCAGTTTATTTTCTTAGTCCAACCGGATACGAAAACGTCGATGCAATTTTTGAAATTGTTAGTCACTAACGTGAAACAGACGAACGCAAGCAGATCTTAAATTGGTCATTTCCATAATAATTTAAAACCGCGGAACTCATTTTCATGACAATGAACCCACCATGCATGTTATCACCAGCCGAAGTGTTTTCTTTAATTCAAGTGATATTCGTGAATTTTTTTCATTTACTTCGGGTGTCTGGGATACTAGCATATAACGATTGGGCATCTTAGGACATTGATATAATCATTCACTATGGCAAGCGAAGTTTGTGATGAGCTTCCGACTGCAAAATGGAACATTATTTTAACAACCATCCTTGGCCTGTTTATTTCTGTTATCGCGTGCACAGCAAATGCATTAATACTCATAGCAATTTACAGAAAGGCATCTCTTCATTCTGTAACAAACTATTTCCTTGCTGCTTTGGCATTCAGTGATTTTTTCGTCGGAATAGTCGCACAACCGATGTGGGTCGTTCGATCATTGTTACAAGTTGCAGACGAGGAGCATCCTCTCAGCATTGGTGCTGACTGTGTCTACGTTTTGTCCGTCGCTATATCAACATACAACTTGTGTGCAGTCAGTATGGAAAGGTATGTTGGAGTGCTTTACCCCTTACGATATAACACTATCATTACAGTTGCCCGTTTCAAATGCGCCGTTGTATTGGTTTGGGTTTTTTCAAGTTTCATCGCTTGTCTGCGTTTGGTCATCCCGGAAGACGACTACTGGATTACAGCCGTCTCTACTGTTTTCTTTGTCCCTGGATTTGTTATTTCTTACTGTTATTTTTGCATTTCTAAAGAAGTGGTTCGACAGTTGCGAAGTATAAATCAGCAGAGCGGACCAGTATTAGCGTCCCAGATGCAAAACAAAAAGGCGTCGATAACAGTAGCTATCGTCATTGGCGTTTTCTTTTTGACTGCTTTACCAGCCTTGGCCTTCTCCATTGCCGAAGTTGTTTCAGACAACAATGCTTCGTGTCAAGAGAAACAATCATTTGAGTCTTGGGGCACATGGGCACTTTTCCTGGCTTACTCAAACGCGGCGCTTAATCCATGGATATACGCTTCCAGGAAAAGGGAATTTAGAGACGCGTTAAAAACTCTGATGTTTTGGAAGCACCACGAGTAAACTGTATGATCTCCCTTTTGACAGTGGGAAAAATGGTCATGTGTACATGCGTTTATATTACAAAACTAATGACAAAAAACAAATCCCAGACATGAATATTATTCCGCGGTTTGGATAAAAGAAGGGCCAACGCTCGGTTGTTCAAAGCAAGGTTAAGCTAACGAGGGGATTAGCGTCAATTTTGAGTTCAGTAAACTGTATGATCTCTGTTTTGACAGTGGGAATTAAGGCAATGTGTACATATGTATATATTACGAAACGGAGAACAAAAAGCAGATCACATATATGTATGTTATCTTGCGGTTTGGATAAAAGAAGGCCAGGTTTTCAAAGTAAGGATAAGCTAACGTCAAGGATTAGCGTCAATTTTGAATTCGGTACTATTGCTTAACTATGAAAATTCCTGCATTTTCGTTCAGAAGATTCAGCTTAAATTCTGGCTACATTCAAACTGTTACTAAAACATTTGCAGTTGAAAAGTTTTTAGTCAAGAGAACCACTTAGAACCTTGCGTGGTCAACTTTTAACCCGGAATCAGCAATAATCGGCTTTCGAGCAATCGAGCCCGGGCAATTTATTCGTCTACATATATATGACGCGTCGCGAAATATAATATTTACATTTCCAGTTCACTCTAATGGAGGATTACTCCATCTACGATTATAGCATCACTTCCTCCAACAAACTGTAAAAAGATGAGTATGACTCTATCAAACCCAGGCGGTACAAAGCATCCTTAAGATCTGCGGGATGGAGAAAAGGGCGAAATGATGTATATCTTGATAAAAATAATGAAAATTTGCCTCTTAAATATACTCACCCAATATCAGCTAGCAGTTGTGTATATGTCTATTACAGAATATTTTGTTCTGCAGTTTGTTCTCTAAGTTTGCTACTTCATCGATTTTTTTTCAAGATGATGAGGCTTCTGAAAAGAACAGTAACTTTCGAACCATTACCACCTCGAATCAAAACAATGTAAAATTAATTAAGCATGATTAATTTCGAGCCTTGGTAGTAAAGGACCGATCGATGCTGCAGTCTGTTTTGTGAAATTGTGAATATATGAAACTCATATATTTGAACTGCGGAATGAAGAAATAAATGTAAAGTAGATCCTCGCAGTTATTAACGCAACTTATGCAGTTGCGAAAAGAAAGCCTGAAAAAATCAGGCTTGCCGGGACTCGAACCCTGTCTGTTTTGTGTTGCGAAACTGCACTGAGTTTCGAACAAAACGATGATGTATACCTTCCGGTTTATTTCGGGATAAAAGAATCGGCGACGAAGATCAATTCAGTTCACGGATTGACTCGCCAGTGACCAACAATGAGGAAAATTTTGCTCTTCTTCTTGCTGTGCCTGGTGCTTGGCTGTAATTTCCTCTCCGTGAAATCAGAGAGATATGGTCTGGTTAACGAACGTGATATTTCGGACGAAAATGATGGCTTGAACCCCGGGTGGGGGGACTCCCATATGAAAGTGACGGGGATGCTCGTCGTCTCGCTTAGGGTTGTAAATTGCAGATTTTGGTCTCACTTAGGGTGTTGAGGACGGAAAGCCAATATTTTTACCCACACAGGTATCGCTTAGGGTTGTGTGTCAAGAAATATCTATATTATACCGTGTTTCATAATCTCCCTTAGGGGTTAAATAAAGCCGGAGCCACGCCCAGATTGGTCTCCTTTAGGGTGTTAATTCTAATTTTCCGACGAGCATCCCCGTCACTTTCATATGGGAGTCCTCCCCCGGGGGCTTGAACAGGGGAGATTACTATGAAGACTACGGTGTTGACGATGTGGATGCTAAAAGTATGTTAACGTAACGTATACATTTTTTTTAATGTATTGTTTCTAAGTTTTAGACTTCAGCTAAACCTTTCTTAGCGTAGTCGTCCACACCAATACTTTTAATCGCTACATTACGGAGTGTATATGTATTACGTTTCTCTTTAATTTTTCATCCCTCTTTATTCGGTACGATAGCAAGAACCTATGCATGTGCTTGTTATAGTGTTGCAGGCCAGAGGGAACTCTCAATTATACTCGGGAAAATGCTATACGGATCTAGATAACAGTTTTAATTGTTGTCCATGAATTGGTGCAAACGACTGACTTTTTAGAGGCCCCAGGATTCACGTTTTAGCTGCATAATTAAGCTATAGCAGAAGCATATACTCCTGGCTATAGACAGTCCGTCGACGTACAAATCACCAGTAATTACACTTATTATATTCAACTGCATTCAGTAGAGTACAAATAACACCCAAGACGAGAACAAATATCCCACGGTATTTGTACTCCAGAAGACCGGTTTGACAGGTTTTCTACAAATGTCACGTCAGGCATTAGGCTTACAAAGTGAACGATGAAAAAATGGCCGAAACGCTCGTTTTTTCCCGAAGAAAACAGTGAATGCTCACCAAATTTTGAGGTTTTTAACGAAAACGAGTTCCTAAAGGCAAGCAATGACCTAGACGACAGTGAAATTTCTTTATTTAACTTATTGAAGAAAATCGAAAGGTAAATACAACAGAAAAGACAAAAACTGACCTCAAGTCCGTTAAAGAAACAAGGGCCATTGAAGAAATTCCCGCCGAGGAACTTAACAATCTTTCATGTCATTTCTTTGTCAAAGTCAGGAAACGGAACCCATCTTTTCTCAGGAGCTGTCTCCAACAAATGCACAATTGTTGTCGGTCAGAAATCTCCACCGCTATCTCTTCCAAAACGACGCCTGGTTAGTGATTGGGACCGGAATATGATTCAGCTTGAAGTGCTGTTTAACTTTGTTTGACTTGACTTTCGAGTTCTGTTTGTTCTGTCGAGTTCTTTCTTTTCGTAGTTTTACTCGGTCACCAAGAACATTGTTGTTAATCTAATTGTAAAACCGAAAATAATTCAGTTTTGCCTTCTTCCATCTTTGTTTTCCTTGCAAGTTTGAAATGAAATCACGACGCTTCCCTCGATTGACAGGTTTGACAAGTTTTCGTTTTTGACCAATCAACAACAACCTTACAGCAAGCGCGCGAAACCTGGCCCCGCTGGCCCGCTCACTCGCTGCTCTGAAGTCACGTTAGTTTGACACGCAACTCAGACAGTTTATAGGCGGACCACTTTTCCATTTTGTAGCTAAATTTTGTAGCTAAGTTGAATAATAAATCCTTTATTAGACGGTTTAGTGTGTAGTATCGTGGGATATTTTTACTCGTCTCTTGTATTTTGACTGGCCCTACGGGCTCGCCAAAATACGGCGTGACTCGTAAAAATATCCCACGATACTACACACTAAACCGTCGAATAAGATATATAGCGATCATTCAACTTATTTTGGATAGGATTCTCTTTTTTAGAACATTTGGAGCTGCTTGAACTCAGAGCTACATCAACTGCGTGCAAAACGGTGTTATTTTGTGCAGTATATAGCCGCAGAAAATGTCGTCCTTTCTGTCAGTACCTATTCAGCTTATTTAGCTTGATTTTGTCATTGAATCACCGAAAACGTGTGACACGTTAATATTATTAAGGCGTCAATTGTACTGTGTTTTATTTTAGTATCGTGTCTTGATATTTTAGTGTCAAAAGTTTTCCGTATAAAACCTACCTTTTGTGAGCGTTTGTTGATAGTGCGACGGTGAAAGAAATCGTAAACACAATGCTAGGCTAGTGTTTGAATTGGTTTGGTTTCGCAGTCTGTTCTATTTCTAACCCCAGCGGTTTGCTCAAGTTATTTCGATTCAGTTACCAATTTTTTTTGCCTCAAAAATTTCCTGCTCAGGCTTCAGGAAACCAGTATTTCTTATGGCTCTGTTGTTCCAACGTTTGAAAGCTTTTTGGCTTCTTTTTCCTCTTTCCCCGATTTGTCGACCATTTTTGAACAAGAGCGAGAGCTTGGTGTAAAATTACGTCACGTCGTTCGCAAAGATTGATTGGTCAGTTCTCTTTCTCTTCATGTTCCAAATATGGTACTTGCGAAAATGAAAAATTACGAGCATCGATCAAAACCTACATATGCGAGTTACACGTTTCAAGTCCTGGCTTATGAGTTTCTGATGGAGTAACATAAGGTTTCATCAAGAAAGGACTTCATCCTATCTTGGTTTCACTCAAGTGTGCATTTTAGCCCGACCACAGGAAAACGTTTGCAAACGTTTCGAAAGATCGGCCCCCATCGTCTTGCCCTCCTGCTAAAACCCCACAGAAAAGAATAAATATTTTACTACGAAATACTGCTGGCCACCGTCCAGGCGAACGCTTTTCAACTCGTAAGAAGATCGTTTCTCCGAATTAGGCCATTTTCTCTCCTTCTCCCTTGTATTAACCCACCTTGAAATAGCCAGTCTATTTCGGGGTGGGGGCGTTTTTAGGACGAAGTTGAATTTTAAATTTGTTTTGTAAAAATGCTTATGCCCAAGAGGGGGGGGGGGGGGGGAGGGGTGGGGCATTGCCATGGGTTCAATGTCCTCCCAAAGGCGGAAGTAAACGTCACTTTTGAAACATTTCCAAATCGAAGCTAGAGGCGGCAACCTGTACTAAATAATGCCACCTAGATAAAGATTAATTCATTACGAACCCTTCGTAACAATAGACATCATCACCGCAAACAAGCTATGCATTAAGATTGAACCAAAACATTGCATATCATGAGTATATCTTTCGCTGTATAGGTTTCTCCTTAAAGGAAATTAAACCTCAGTTTGTGTGTCTTTACGCTCTGATAAAGCTAGATCTTAGCCCGTCAGTCATTCAAACTGTTGATAAACCCGAAATATACCAGCAAATGAATTCAACTGCAAATTTCCTTCCGGAAGAAAATTACTGGGTCAAGACAACTTCAAAGTAAGTTTCAGTCCACTGCTTTCCCGCCGGTCGCGTGACATGACGTCATTGCTAATAATGAGACAGCAACCTCATTCCCGTGCACACACCAACTGAAAATCTGTCAAAAAGTAAACTAATTTGTTTGCTGAGGGAAGGCGGAAGACACGAGATCGAGTTCGAATTCCGGATTTGTCAGTTAAGCTTGAGTTCATTTGAATTCGGGTAAAAATATTGGACGCTTTAGCTTGTAAAAGACTGACCATCCCATAGGGCAGAGTAGATATTTTATTAAATACGTCTGTAAGCTAAGTGCTGAATACTAACGGTGCTCGTTTTTTTGTACAAATGGGTTGAAAAGGGGCATAAACTACCAGCCTACTTAACTACAATACAAATCAACTCGAACTTGTCGGTTCTGGAGGCCGTTTTCTTGGACAGTGGGCATTTTGTCCTCAAAATCTATATCATACCACAGGAACTGCCAACGTTAAGTTTACCTCTTCCTCGAAACTTCTTAATTTCCAAGATGCATATGATCAGATAAAACTAACAAAACGACAAGTGCTTAATAAAAAGCAAAGCAGTTGAGTTATTATCATTATTATTTTAATATGAGACTCTTGAAAACATCTACAACTTTCATACCATTTTTCACTCCGGGAATACGAGACGGGATTTGGCGAAACGATGTCAACTTACATTAAGCATAATTCATTTCGGACCCTGACAGTAAAGGACGGATCGATACTGCAGTCTGTTTCGTAGAGAGAAAAGTGTTGCGAAACTGCACTGGCTTTCGAACCAAAACAATGATGTAAACCTTCCGGTTTCTTTCGAGATAAAAGAATCAGTGAAGGTGATCAAGTTAGGTCAAGGTCGACTCGCCAGTGACCAACAATGCGGAAAATTTTGCTCTTCTTCCTGCTGTATCTGGTGCTTGGCTGTAATTTCCATTCCGTGAAATCAGAGAGATATGGTCTGGCTAACGAACGTGATATGTCCGACGAAAATGATGGCTTGAACATGGAAGATTACTATGAAGACTACGGTGATGACCGTGCTGCTGAAACGTATGCAACTATATCGTTGATCTTTTGATGCATTTTTTTCTTAGTTTTACACTTCAGCTGAACTTTTCTTAGAGTAATCGTCCACACCAATACATTTCATCCCTACATCACCGAGTTAAACTGTATCATTTTTCTCTTTAAATTATCAACACTCTTTATTTGGCACATATAGCAAGAACTCAGTACAGCATGCATGTGACTGTTAGTGTTTCAGGCCGAAGAGAACTCTCAATAATACACAGAAAAAACGCGCTAAAGATCTAGACAACAGTTCTGATTTTTTCTCCATCAATTGGTCCAAACGACTTCTTCTTAGAGGCTCTGGGACTCACGTTTTAGCTAAGTTAGGCAGTCCGTCGACGCAGAAATCATCGGTAATTACATTTGCCACCCGGCTATTCAGCTATTTTGATAAACGGATTTTTAGCCTAAACCTTACGCGACAAGAACCAAAGGTGTGCAGATGTAGTTTTTTGCCAGTTTGTCCAAGTTTTGTGTTTTTAATGTGATGGGTGGAAGAAAATACCATAAATGGTCTCCTGAGGGCTTTCTTTTATGTTCGGGCGGGCACTGTTAATTTTGAACAATTTATAGAAATGCCCGACAACGTTAATTGAAAAATTGAAGCTGCCGAGTAAGCAGACCTCTTCCGGCACAGCCCGGGCGTGGGGGTGGGGGGGGGGGGGGGATACTCTGATTTAAAGTGACAAGCAGGTGCAAATGAAGCAGTAATTTTATACACCCAAAATTAATGATGCAAAAAATAATTTCTAGAAAATACATGCAGTAAGTTAATACTCAACCCAAAAGAATACCATGACCCATTTTCCATATACCATATCCCATTATCTTTCATCATTATAAAAACCCAAAACGTACGTTCGAAAATCTCACTTTTTTAATGTTCAACCGAAAAGATACGAAAATAGCGAATTTTTAATTCTAAAAATCTTTTGCACCTCCCTGACACTTTTTAAAAACACGAATACCCCTTCTGCAATTATTGGGCCAGTCCTTATACCCATGTTCCCCAGTTGTGAAATAATTTCTTTGGATTTGAAGATTGCCGCTTTAACAAGCGTTGTCCAAAGAAGCGTGTGTATAGCCTCCCACTCCCCTCAAGAAAAATTGGAGAGCTTTTCCTGATTTTCGTCGACGAGAGGAGGCGGCTGTAAACAAGCTATGTTTAAAGTCTATTCGACTCCTGATATTGATCATTTTCATTATTTGCACAGCGAGAATGACCCACATCGGGAAGATGCTAAACCGCGTGCAGGATGGGGTGGTGACATCTATTATCGACATCCAAGGCCTCGTGTTCGTTTTAGGAAAACGTGGAGAAAGTAATCAAGATATAGCTTCCCCAAGGACTGGATGAAAACATATCAAGAATGCAGCTTTAATTTTAGTAAACATAATATTAAAAAAACAACCATACTTACTATAAGTGCAACTAAGTTAGATCCTTTTACTACCAATAATGTATATTCATTTAGAAATACTCAAAATAAACATGAGCACAGAAATAAATGTTAAATGAAGCTTTTTCACACTTAAGGGCCTCATAAGGAAAAAGGTTAGCTGACTGGAGACTTCAATATGGAATTTGAATGCAAGAAAGTATTTCAATAAAAAACCGTTAATCAAGAAAACTTGTCATTTCCTATTGTATTATCGGGTTTTTATATTATATTATATGACATTATATTACATTTCATTACATTGTATTGTATTATATTATATTATATTATATTATATTATATTATATTATATTATATTATATTATATTATATTATATTATATTATATTATATTATATTATATTATATTATATTATATTATATTATATTAAGAAAATTTTGGCACCAAATACGTGTCGTCCTTTTAGCAAAGGAACGCAAAATTGAAAAGAAATTGAGGAATTCGAGTCAATTATGATGGTCTTCTAAAGAAGTCGAGAAAGCCTGAGGGCACATCTAAGAAGGCGTTTTCTTTTTGTAAACCTTGACGTAATTACGTCAAGGTTTACAAAAAATGAAATGTTTGTTTCGTCTCTACGTCCCATTTAATACATGAAAATACGTTTCACTTTAATCCCAGAAATCTTGTCAAAACATCGGCGAAAATGCTGAGGATATGCCATGAATTGAAAGTGCATTTTCAAAATTCGCCGATTTGAAAGCGTTTTTCAAAGTGAATCGTCTAATTTATGATCAGACAATTTGAACATACGCAAGGGCCGCAAACGTTTGTTTTTAGTGAGCTGTTTTATTTTTCTTAGTTATTTTTTAACCTATAGTCTAGCCGATTTCTGATCCCACACCGGCCAAAACCCACCATGAAGGACCTTGGGCCTTACAACCTTTAACAACAGAACATGTATCTGATAGTCAACCAAATAATGCTGCAAAAAGTTTTAAGGGCATCTCTGAAAGAGAGCGATCGGGCGAATCTGCCTGGAGTTAAATACACAAAAGAGAAATTATAAACCCAGCACGTTTTGCTCGAAAATCGAAGGAAAATTTAGCCTTCCTACCGAATGCCACTTCTTGTTAAAATGTCCACGTCCTTAGAGGTAGGGCGAACATTTTTGTAGCAAGAGGGAAGAAAACTGAAAGCCAATAAAACTTCCAAAAAGAGAGAGAGAAAGAAAACAAGGGGATCGGAGAGCAACAAAATATATCTATAACAGTTTTGCGGTGCGCGCATGCTTGAAAAGAAATCTTTAAATTCTCGCCTGGAAAATGGAATTTTCAGATTGACCTTAATAATTAATAGCCCTTTCCGCTAAAAAACCTTAAAAAATTGCCTAAAATATCCATTCTAAAACCACAGATGTTAAAGTCGATATTCAACCAACTGGAATCGATGACACAGTAAATTTTAAGACAGAATTGTCGAGTATTTTTCTTGCGTTGTGTGTTTTTTGTTTTGTTGTGTTTTGTTTTTGGTTGTTGTTGTTGTTCTTTTTTGAAGCCTTTTTGACAATGTTGGGTTACACAACACAATATGAATCACCTTTGATTCAGCTTAAGTTTGTTGGTCTCTTTGGTTTTTGGAGCTATGTAGGAATATTAAATAACACTTTACCTTTCAGTTTTCCAAATGAACACAGCTCATGCAGTATTTTCAGTATTATTATGGGCTAATGAAGTTAACACATACAATACAACTGATTACGTATTGGCTGCTCAAACATGGGAGAGCATTTTTGGTTTACCTTCGAGCAAAGCAGCGGTTGCCTCCCACGAGTTTTTGTCCATTCAGTGTCGGTCAACAGGGGTGTATTTTCACTTATCCACCACTGCTCCTCTCCACTTTGGTGAATAATTGTTTTAAAAAATGTTTTTTCACGGGTATGAGTAGCCAATCAGAGCAATGCCCTGGTCGCCAAAAACAATCTTTTATTTTGTATGACAGCATCGCATACGCTATATTTCGCACTGGCGCACTTAGTTTTCCAAAATTACATACATATTGTGTTCTATTGAATGTCGGTCTTCAAATTTGCTCATTCCATTGTTTCTTTTTTGGGGGGGAGGGGTGTTTTCCTTTTTGTTTGTTTGTTTGTTTGTTCGTTTGTTTGTTTCTTTGTCTGTTTGTTTTTCATGGCCTATTCCGAGAAATCACTGTTTTGATCTGTTAAATCTGGTCGTCAAGGTTTTAGTTTTGGATGAGAGAAAAGCATCACTCACTGGAGGTAAGACGATGAGTAACTCGAATTAGAGCAGTTTTCAATTGAGTGTCGAAAGTAATGTTGTGTTTGCTTTGGTTTTGCATTACTAGGCTCTCTGATTGGTTAAAAAAACTCGCGCCACTTTCTCAACCAATCAGGCATAAAACCAAAACCAATCGTGACTTGCTCGCACGCGTTTTCCCGCGCTTAGCGCCAATTGCTTGTATCTGATTTGATTTCTGATTGGTTTATTTTGTGTTTTGTTCCTGTTGTGATTGGTCAGAGCAATTGCTTTGGTTTTGGTTTTACGACACTCATTTGAAAACCACTCTAATATATAAATTAATATGATGAAATGTTTATTCAGTATATATTTTGACAAAAATAATGAAAATTTGCCTCTTAAATATCCTTACGCAGTCTCAGCTAGCAGCTGTCCATATATCTATTACAGAATATTTTCTTCAGTTTGTTCTGTAAGTTTGCTACTTCATCGAAATTTTTTTCCAAGTTAATGAGGCTTCTGGAAAGATCAGTAACTTTCGAATCATTACCACTTCGGATTGAAACAGTATGTTAAATTAACCATTATTCATCCGGAATCCTGACAGTAAAGGACGGATCAATACTGCAGTCTGTTTCGTAGATGGAAAAGTGTTGCGAAACTGCACTGAGTTTCGAACCAAAACAAGGATGCATACCTTCCTGTTTATTTTGCGATAAAAGAATCGGCGACGAAGATCAATTCAGTTCACAGATTGACTCGCCAGTGACCGACAATGAGGAAAGTTTTGCTCTTCTTCCTGCTGTGTATGGTGCTTGGCTGTAATTTTCACTTTGTGAAATCAGAAAGATATGGTCTGGCTAACGAACGTGATATGTCCGACGAAAATGATGGCTTGAACATGGAAGATTACTATGAAGACTACGGTGATGACGATGTGGATGTTGAAACGTATGTAAACGTAACGTATACATTTTTTTAAATGTATTGTTTCTAAGTTTTAGAATTCAGCTAAACCTTTCTTAGCGTAGTCGTCCACACCAATACTTTTAATCGCTACATTACCGAGTGTAAATGTATCACGTTTCTCTTCAATTTATCAACCCCTTTATTCGATACGATAGCAAGAACCTAAGCATGTGTTTGTTACAGTGTTGCAGGCCGGAGGGAACTCTCAGTAATACACAGAAAAACGCTATACGAAACTGGATAACAGTTTTAATTGTTGTCCATGAATTGTTCCAAACAACTTACTTTTTAGAGGTCCCGGGATTCACGTTTTAGCTGCATGATTAAGTTATAGACAGTCCATCAACGCAGAAATCACCAGTTATTACATATAACACTCGGCTTTTCAGCTATATTTTGACGAAAATTGTTGGATTTTAGGCCTAAATCTTACGGAAAGGTGCAGTAGTTTTTGTCAGTTTGTCCAAGTTTTGTGGTTTTTAATGCGATGTATGCATGGGGTGGAAGAAAATACCATAAATGGTCGCCTGCATGCGTTCCGTTCTGTTTCGGACAGGGCATTGTTTATTTGAAGTGAGTTTCTTCGCAAAAATACCCATTGCACCCTGTGATCTAGCAAGTTTAAAGCTTTGATCCGACAACGTTAATTGCAGTAGATGTATTATGTTTGGCTCAACCACGGACGGAAGCTGTTCGGTAAGCAGTCCTCCCGAAATTACTAATGCGCCAAAACTAAATCTCAGAAAATATCAACGAGTGAATACTTAAACCAAAAAAGAATATACTCCTTTTCATATACAAAGAAGACTCAGTTAACCTTTATCTAAAGCCAGGATCCCATTACCCTGCTGTTCAAAATTTTTAACCCAAAAAATACCAAAATGCAAATATAACCAAAAATATCTTTTGCACCTTCCTGGCACTTAAGCCATGAATATCCCCTCCCCAGTTAGTAAAAAAACTTTACACCCACGTTCCTCTGCTGTGAGATAATTCCTTTGAATTTAAAGATTGCCGCTCTAACAAGCGTTTCCCAAAGAAGCCTGATTATAGCCTCCCTTTCCCTTCAAGAAAAATTGATTCGAAGAAGCTTCGCTAAGTTTTTTTGACGATGGCAGACGGCTGTAAATTAGTTATGTCCAAAGCTACTCGGTTCCTGATATTGATCCTCTGGCGTTTCATTAACTTTCTGTTTCATTTTTTGCACAGCGAGAATGACGCACGTCCCACCAAAATACCAACATACGAAAACTTAAAAGCATGGATTGCAGAACTTGAATAAACTTGTTACATAGCGAAATTGAGACTAATTAGATTTACACATAAAAATTTATTAGAAAGTTATTGGTACCTTGCACAATTTTGCGTCCTATGTATGTCCAACGTGTATATTTGTGGAATTCGAAAGGAAAATTTGGAAAAGAGATTAAGGAATTCGAGTCAATTTTGTTTGGCTTCCTGAATTTTTGGAGAAATCTAGAAATCCATTGATAGCACATCTAAGAGGGCGGCTGCGCGGAGATCATGACGTAATTCCCAAGACGTCATCGTCTAACTTTGCGGCGCTCTATGGAAATATTCTTGAAGGGAAAAAATACACCAGGTTTTATTATCATACATTAATACTAATGCATTCATGGAGGGTGGGAAGCTTATTTATTTGTTTTGACTCATTGAATCCGATCCCGCATCGACCAAAACCTTCCTTGAGGGACCAGCTATCATATAAGGACAGAAGATGCATCTGACAGCCAACCGAATGGTATGGAAAAAATCTTTCAAAACATCCCTGAATGGGAACGATCGAGTGACTCTGGCTTAAGTTAAATGTACACAGAATAAGTTATAAACTTAGCAGTTTTTGCTCAAAAATTGGAGGAAAACGTTTTGTTAAAACGTTTCACTTGCCTTCGCGGTTGGGAGGAAACTTTTCAAGCACGAAGAAAGAATACTAAAAGTCCAACAAGAAGACCAAAAAGGGAGAGAAACGAAATAAGGAAGCTGATTATTTCTGATTATCAATACCTCTAATACCTTCTTCTCCAGTTTGTGAATAAGTCCATTTGACTTGAAAAAGGAACAAGATTATTCGCATCTACCAGATGATGACATCTGTGTCGGCTTCCCTTCTGAAGACGATTAGCATGTTGAAGTTCTAGTTACGAAAGTATCGCTGTCTCACTTGGGCCAGTGAACCGTATAAACTACCTACATTTGCACCAGCGATCACGGACATTTTTAATTGTTTCTTCCATGACACTAATGTCCTCAAGTATGGATACAAAATGGGCTCTCAGCTCCTAGTTGGCTTGTTAGCTTGATTGGTTAGAGCTCTGCTTTGGTATCGCAGAGGCCAATGGTTCGAATCCCGTACGTCTAAATTCTTTTTTTCAAGCTTTCTTTTCGCAACTGCAAAAGTTTTGTCTGTAACTGCCATGATCTTCCTTACATTAAAGCTTCAAGGTTATTTTTATTTATGTGTTATTTACACTAGCCGGCTTTCAAATGACTTGAGGATTAAACATGCTAGCATGGAGAACTAATGCCCAAAGCCAAGTGATTATGATGAACAAAATTATTTTACTGATCAATAAGTCTTGTTCCAGCAAACCGAACTGAGCAAGTGCAGGAAACAATGTTTGTTTTTGTTGTTCAAGACACGTTTAAATGTTCTGTATAGTTTCATTTGATTGAGCAGGTGTCTGTTTCAACCGATTTGCAGTTATAGCTCAATCACCCAAAGTAAAACATCGCGTGGCCTGGGGCCAGAAAAGATTGTTATGTCAATGCGCAATTTCCTACATCTTTAACCTTTTTGCCTTTGGCAGTAAATTTTCAAGGATTAAAAGGTTTTAATTCAAAAACTGACAAGCATTCTAGATCTACGCTTAGTTGGTACGTCAATGAATGATGTTTGCTCAGCAAAAGGGAAAACTAACTGTGACTGGCTAGAATCTGCGTTTTTAATTACTCTGGGGTGGATAAGCAGTGTTCGAGAACAATGAACAAAACTGTTTTAGCTATTACTAGGCCTCTTTCTAGCAGACTGTCAAGCCCAAACAATGGTGTTTCGTATCCCTGACACATTTAACTGTTTTCTGGAGGTTCATCGGCCAGGTGTTTTTTCAAGTGATCAACAGTCAGAAGTTCATAATAAAGAGGTAACTCCTCCGCTCTTCTCGAATAAGGTACATATAATTACTGTATTATCAGTTTATTTTCTTAGTCCAACCGGATACGAAAACGTCGATGCAATTTTTGAAATTGTTAGTCACTAACGTGAAACAGACGAACGCAAGCAGATCTTAAATTGGTCATTTCCATAATAATTTAAAACCGCGGAACTCATTTTCATGACAATGAACCCGCCATGCATGTTATCACCAGCCGAAGTGTTTTCTTTAATTCAAGTGATATTCGTGAATTTTTTTCATTTACTTCGGGTGTCTGGGATACTAGCATATAACGATTGGGCATCTTAGGACATTGATATAATCATTCACTATGGCAAGCGAAGTTTGTGATGAGCTTCCGACTGCAAAATGGAACATTATTTTAACAACCATCCTTGGCCTGTTTATTTCTGTTATCGCGTGCACAGCAAATGCATTAATACTCATAGCAATTTACAGAAAGCCATCTCTTCATTCTGTAACAAACTATTTCCTTGCTGCTTTGGCATTCAGTGATTTTTTCGTCGGAATAGTCGCACAACCGATGTGGGTCGTTCGATCATTGTTACAAGTTGCAGACGAGGAGCATCCTCTCAGCATTGGTGTTGACTGTGTCTACGTTTTGTCCGTCGCTATATCAACATACAACTTGTGTGCAGTCAGTATGGAAAGGTATATTGGAGTGCTTTACCCCTTACGATATAACACTATCATTACAGTTGCCCGTTTCAAATGCGCCGTTGTATTGGTTTGGGTCAGTTTTCAAGTTTCGTCGCTTGTCTGCGTTTGGTCATCCCGGAAGACGACTACTGGATTATAGCCGTCTCTACTGTTTTCTTTGTCCCTGGATTTGTTATTTCTTACTGTTATTTTTGCATTTCTAAAGAAGTGGTTCGACAGTTGCGAAGTATAAATCAGCAAAGCGGACCAGTATTAGCGTCCCAGATGCAAAACAAAAAGGCGTCGATAACAGTAGCTATCGTCATTGGCGTTTTCTTTTTGACTGCTTTACCAGCCTTGGCCTTCTCCATTGCCGAAGTTGTTTCAGACAACAATGCTTCGTGTCAAGAGAAACAATCATTTGAGTCTTGGGGCACATGGGCACTTTTCCTGGCTTACTCAAACGCGGCGCTTAATCCATGGATATACGCTTCCAGGAAAAGGGAATTTAGAGACGCGTTAAAAACTCTGATGTTTTGGAAGCACCACGAGTAAACTGTATGATCTCCCTTTTGACAGTGGGAAAAATGGTCATGTGTACATGCGTTTATATTACAAAACTAATGACAAAAAACAAATCCCAGACATGAATATTATTCCGCGGTTTGGATAAAAGAAGGGCCAACGCTCGGTTGTTCAAAGCAAGGTTAAGCTAACGAGGGGATTAGCGTCAATTTTGAGTTCAGTAAACTGTATGATCTCTGTTTTGACAGTGGGAATAAAGGCAATGTGTACATATGTATATATTACGAAACGGAGAACAAAAAGCAGATCACATATATGTATGTTATCTTGCGGTTTGGATAAAAGAAGGCCAGGTTTTCAAAGTAAGGATAAGCTAACGTCAAGGATTAGCGTCAATTTTGAATTCGGTACTATTGCTTAACTATGAAAATTACTGCATTTTCGTTCAGAAGATTCAGCTTAAATTCTGGCTACATTCAAACTGTTACTAAAACATTTGCAGTTGAAAAGTTTTTAGTCAAGAGAATCACTTAGAACCTTGCGTGGTCGACTTTTAACCCGGAATCAGCAATAATCGGCTTTCGAGCAATCGAGCCCGGGCAATTTATTCGTCTACATATATATGACGCGTCGCGAAATATAATATTTACATTTCCAGTTCACTCTAATGGAGGATTACTCCATCTACGATTATAGCATCACTTCCTGCAACAAACTGTAAAAATATGAGTATGACTCTATCAAACCCAGGCGGTACAAAGCATCCTTAAGATCTGCGGGATGGAGAAAAGGGCGAAATGATGTATATCTTGATAAAAATAATGAAAATTTGCCTCTTAAATATACTCACCCAATATCAGCTAGCAGTTGTGTATATGTCTATTACAGAATATTTTGTTCTGCAGTTTGTTCTCTAAGTTTGCTACTTCATCGATTTTTTTTCAAGATGATGAGGCTTCTGAAAAGAACAGTAACTTTCGAACCATTACCACCTCGAATCAAAACAATGTAAAATTAATTAAGCATGATTAATTTCGAGCCTTGGTAGTAAAGGACCGATCGATGCTGCAGTCTGTTTTGTGTTGCGAAACTGCACTGAGTTTCGAACAAAACGATGATGTATACCTTCTGGTTTATTTCGGGATAAAAGAATCGGCGACGAAGATCAATTCAGTTCACGGATTGACTCGCCAGTGACCAACAATGAGGAAAATTTTGCTCTTCTTCTTGCTGTGCCTGGTGCTTGGCTGTAATTTCCTCTCCGTGAAATCAGAGAGATATGGTCTGGTTAACGAACGTGATATTTCTGACGAAAATGATGGCTTGAACCCCGGGTGGGGGGACTCCCATATGAAAGTGACGGGGATGCTCGTCGTCTCGCTTAGGGTTGTAAATTGCAGATTTTGGTCTCACTTAGGGTGTTGAGGACGGAAAGCCAATATTTTTACCCACACAGGTATCGCTTAGGGTTGTGTGTCAAGAAATATCTATATTATACCGTGTTTCATAATCTCCCTTAGGGGTTAAATAAAGCCGGAGCCACGCCCAGATTGGTCTCCTTTAGGGTGTTAATTCTAATTTTCCGACGAGCATCCCCGTCACTTTCATATGGGAGTCCTCCCCCGGGGGCTTGAACAGGGGAGATTACTATGAAGACTACGGTGTTGACGATGTGGATGCTAAAAGTATGTTAACGTAACGTATACATTTTTTTAGTGTATTGTTTCTAAGTTTTAGACTTCAGCTAAACCTTTCTTAGCGTAGTCGTCCACACCAATAGTTTTAATCGCTACATTACCGAGTGTATATGTATTACGTTTCTCTTTAATTTTTCATCCCTCTTTATTCGGTACGATAGCAAGAACCTATGCATGTGCTTGTTATAGTGTTGCAGGCCAGAGGGAACTCTCAATTATACTCGGGAAAATGCTATACGGATCTAGATAACAGTTTTAATTGTTGTCCATGAATTGGTGCAAACGACTGACTTTTTAGAGGCCCCAGGATTCACGTTTTAGCTGCATAATTAAGCTATAGCAGAAGCATATACTCCTGGCTATAGACAGTCCGTCAACGTACAAATCACCAGTAATTACACTTATTATATTCAACTGCATTCAGTAGAGTACAAATAACACCCAAGACGAGAACAAATATCCCACGGTATTTGTACTCCAGAAGACCGGTTTGACAGGTTTTCTACAAATGTCACGTCAGGCATTAGGCTTACAAAGTGAACGATGAAAAAATGGCCGAAACGCTCGTTTTTTCCCGAAGAAAACAGTGAATGCTCACCAAATTTTGAGGTTTTTAACGAAAACGAGTTCCTAAAGGCAAGCAATGACCTAGACGACAGTGAAATTTCTTTATTTAACTTATTGAAGAAAATCGAAAGGTAAATACAACAGAAAAGACAAAAACTGACCTCAAGTCCGTTAAAGAAACAAGGGCCATTGAAGAAATTCCCGCCGAGGAACTTAACAATCTTTCATGTCATTTCTTTGTCAAAGTCAGGAAACGGAACCCATCTTTTCTCAGGAGCTGTCTCCAACAAATGCACAATTGTTGTCGGTCAGAAATCTCCACCGCTATCTCTTCCAAAACGACGCCTGGTTAGTGATTGGGACCGGAATATGATTCAGCTTGAAGTGCTGTTTAACTTTGTTTGACTTGACTTTCGAGTTCTGTTTGTTCTGTCGAGTTCTTTCTTTTCGTAGTTTTACTCGGTCACCAAGAACATTGTTGTTAATCTAATTGTAAAACCGAAAATAATTCAGTTTTGCCTTCTTCCATCTTTGTTTTCCTTGCAAGTTTGAAATGAAATCACGACGCTTCCCTCGATTGACAGGTTTGACAAGTTTTCGTTTTTGACCAATCAACAACAACCTTACAGCAAGCGCGCGAAACCTGGCCCCGCTGGCCCGCTCACTCGCTGCTCTGAAGTCACGTTAGTTTGACACGCAACTCAGACAGTTTATAGGCGGACCACTTTTCCATTTTGTAGCTAAATTTTGTAGCTAAGTTGAATAATAAATCCTTTATTAGACGGTTTAGTGTGTAGTATCGTGGGATATTTTTACTCGTCTCTTGTATTTTGACTGGCCCTACGGGCTCGCCAAAATACGGCGTGACTCGTAAAAATATCCCACGATACTACACACTAAACCGTCGAATAAGATATATATAACACTCGCTTTTTCAGCTATTTTGATAGATGTCGAATTTTAAGCCTAAATCTTACGGTAAGGTGGTGTAGTTTTTTTTCAGTTTGTCCAAGTTTTGTGGTTTTTAATGCGACGGGGTGGAGGAAAATACTATAAATGGTCGCCTGCGTGCTTTCTTTTCTATTTTGGGCAGGGCACTGTTCAATCTGAAGTGAATTTTTTCGCCAAAATACCCATAGTACCATGTGGTCTTGCAAGCTTAAAGCTTTGATCCGACAACGTTAATTGGAGTAGATAGAATATGGTTGGCACAATCACGGACGAAAGCTGTCGAGTAAACAGTCATCCCTGGGTATGGTGTGGGAAAGGGGAGTGCTCTGATTTAAAATGACGAGGAGGTGCAAATGGAGCAGTAATTTGACATCCCCAAAATTACTGATGCACCAAAACTAATATCTAAATCCCAGAAAATATCAACGAGTGAATACTTTACCCAAAAAAGAGCATACTCCTTTTCATTTACAAAGAACACTCAGTTAACCTTTATCTTAAAACCTCAAAAAGTACGTTAGAAAATCTCACCTCCAATCTAAAACACAGTGTTTAAAATTTTAAATCCAAAAAATACCAAAGTGGCAAATTTCAACCAAAAACATCTGTTGCACCTTCCTAACACTTGTCCAAAGCTATTTAGTTCTGGCATTTCTGGCATTTCGTTTACTTTGTTTTGTTTTTCTTTTTTGTTTCTTTTTTTTTTTTTTTGCACAGCGAGTATGACGCACGTCGGGCAGACGGCTAATCCGCGTGCACGATGGCAAGGTGGCGCCCATGTACGATAGCCAAATGTTGGTTTTCGTGTTAGCAAAAAGTGGAGAAAGTAATCACGATAACGCATCCCCAAGAACTGGAAGGAATATAATGCAGCTTATAGTAAACATAATTAAATTAAAAAAAGCTGTTAATTAACAGAACTTGTCATTTCCTATATTATACTATCGGGTTTTTATATTATCTGGGGTGTGTTATTACAATGGATAACTCAAAACTGTTCAACGTTTAATGACAGCCCTAAAATTTGCAACAAAACACATTTTAAGAAAGACTATGTACTAAATTTTGGCCCCAAATTCGTGACGTCTTTTCCCCACCAAAATACCAAGATACAAAAACTTAGTAGCATGGGTTGTAGAACTTGAACAGACCTGTTACATAGTAAAATTTGAGACTAATTAGATTTACACATAAAAATTTATTAGAAAGTTATTAGTACCTTGCACAATTTTGCGTCCTATGTATGTCCAACGTGTATATTTGTGGAATTCGAAAGGAGAATTTGACAAAGAGATTAAGGAATTCGAGTCAATTTTGTTGGCTTTCTGAATTTTTGGAGAAATCTAGAAATCCATTGATAGCACATCTAAGAGGGCGGCTGCGCGGAGATCATGACGTAATTCCCATGACGTCATCGCCTAACTTTGCGGCGCTCTATGGAAATATTCTTGAAGGGAAAAAATACACCAGGTTTTACTGTCATACATTAATACTAATGCAGTCATGGAGGGCGGGAAGCTTATTTATTTGTTTTGACCCATTGACTCCGATCCCGCATCGACCAAAACCTTCCTTGAGGGACCAGCTATCATATTAGGACAGAAGATGCATCTGACAGCCAACCGAAGGGTATGGAAAAAATCTTTCAGAGCATCCCTGAATGGGAACGATCGAGTGACTCTGGCTAAAGTTAAATGTACACAGAAGAAGTTATAAACCTAGCAGTTTTTGCTCAAAAATCGAAGAAAAACGTTTTGTTAAAACGTTTCACCTGCCTTCGCGGTTGGGAGGAAACTTTTCAAGCACGAAGGAAGAATACTAAAAGTCCAACAAGAAGACCAAAAAGGGAGAGAAACGAAATAAGGAAGCGGATTATTTCTGATTATCAATACTTCTAATACCTTCTTATTTCTTTTTCTTTTGTGAATAAGTCTATACAGTGTACAAAATTGACTTCAAAAAGGAACAAGATTAAATAATTCGCCTCTACCAGATGATGGCATCTATGTCGGCTTCCCTTCTGAAGACGATTAGCATGTTGAAGTTCTAGTTACGAGACTATCGCAGTATCACTTGAGCCTGTCAACCGGATAAACTACTCATACTTGCACCAACGATCACGGAAATTTTTAACCGTTTCTTCCAATACTCTAATGTCCCCAAATATGGATACGCAGTTGACTCTCAGCTCCTAGTTGGCTTGTTAGCTTGATTGGTTAGAGCTCTGCTCCGGTATCGCAGAGGCCAATGGTTCGAATCCCGTACAAGTCTGAATTTTTTTCAGGCTTTCTTTTCGCAACTGCCAAAGTTTCGTCTGTAACTGTGATGATCTTCTTTACATTAAAACTTCAAGGTTATTTTTATTTATGTGTTATTTGCACTAGCCGGCTTTCAAATGACTTCAGGATTAAACATCATAGCGTGCCTAAAGCCAAGTGATTATGAAGAACAAGATGATTCTACTGATCAATAAGTCTGGTGTGAAATTGCTCTTGTTCCAGCAAACCGAACTGAGCAAGTGCAGGACACAATGTTTGTTTTTGTTATTCAAGACACGTTTAAATGTTCTGTATAGTTTAATGATTGAGCAGGTGTCTGTTTCAACCGATTTGCAGTTATAGCTCAATCACCCAAAGTAAAACATCGCGTGGCCTGGGGCCAGAAAAGATTATTATGTCAATGCGCAATTTCCTACATCTTTAACCTTTTTGCCTTTGGCAGTAAATTTTCAAGGTTGAAAAGTTTTAATTCAGAAACTGACAAGCATTCTAGATCTACGCTAAGTTGGTAACTCAATGAATGATGTTTGTTCAGCAAAAGGAAAAACTAACTGTAACTGGCTAGAACCTGCGTTTTTAATTACTCTCCGTGGAGTGGATAAGCGGTGATCGAGAACAATGAACAAAATTGTTTTAGCTATAACTAGGCCCCTTTCTAGCAATCTTTCAAGCCCAAACAATGGTGTTTCGTATCCCTGAAACATTTAACTGTTTTCTGGAGTTTCATCGGCCAGGTGTTTTTTTCAAATGATCAACAGTCAGAAGTTCATAAAAAGGTAACTCCTCCGCTCTTACTCAGATAAGGTACATATAATTACTGTATTGTGAGTTTATTTTTTTAGTCCAACCGGATACGAAAACGTCGATGCAATTTAAAAATTATTAATCACTAACGTGAAACAGACGAACGCAAACAGATCTTAAATTGGTCATTTCCATAATAATTTAAAACCGCGGAACTCGTTTTCATGACAATGCGCCCACCATGCATATTATCACCAGCCGAGGTGTATTCTTTAATTCAAGTGATATTCGTGAAGTTTTTTCACTTATTTCGGGTGTCTGGGATACTAGCATATAGCGAATGGGTATCTTAGGACATTGATATAATCATTCACAATGGCAAGCGAAGATTGTGATGAGCTTCCAACTGCAAAATGGAACATTATTTTAACAACCATCCTTGGCCTGTTCATTTCTGTTATTGCGTGTACAGCAAATGCATTAATACTCATAGCAATTTACAGAAAGCCATCTCTTCATTCTGTAACAAACTATTTCCTTGCTGCTCTGGCATTCAGTGATTTTTTCGTCGGAATAGTCGCACTACCGATGTGGGTCGTTCGATCATTGTTACAAGTTGCAGACGAGGAGCATCCTCTCAGCATTGGTGTTGACTGTGTCTACGTTTTGTCGGTCGCTATATCAACATACAACTTGTGTGCAGTCAGTATGGAAAGGTATGTTGGAGTGCTTTACCCCTTACGATATAACACTATCGTTACAGTTACCCGTTTCAAATGCGCTGTTGTATTGGTTTGGGTTTTTTCAAGTTTCATCGCTTGTCTCCGTTTGTTCATCCCGGAAGACGATTACTGGATTACAGCTGTCTCTACTGTTTTCTTTGTCCCTGGATTTGTTATTTCTTACTGTTATTTTTGTATTTCTAAAGAAGTGATTCGACAGTTGCGAAGTATAAATCAGCAGAGCGGACCAGTATTAGCGTCCCAGATGCAAAACAAAAAGGCGTCGATAACAGTAGCTATTGTCATTGGCGTTTTCTTTTTGACCGCTTTACCAGCCTTGGCCTTCTCCATTGCCGAAGTTGTTTCAGACAACAATGCTTCGTGTCAAGAGAAACAATCATTTGAGTCTTGGGGCACATGGGCACTTTTTCTGGCTTACTCAAACGCGGCGCTTAATCCATGGATTTACGCGGCCAGGAAAAGGGAATTTAGAGACGCGTTAAAAACTTTGATGTTTTGGAAGCACCACGAGTAAACTGCGTGATCTCCCTTTTGACAGTGGTAAAAATTGTCATGTGCACATTCGTTTATATTACAAAACTAAGGACATAAAGCAAATCCCAAACATGAATGTTATCCCGCAGTTTGGGTAAAAGAAGGGCCAAGGCTCGGTTGTTCAAAGCAAGGTTTAGCGAACGAGGGGATTAGCGTCAATTTTGAATTCAGTAAACTGTGTGATCTCGGTTTTGACAGTGGGAATAAAGGCAATGTGTACATATGTATATATTACGAAACGCAGAAAAAAAGGCAAAGCACACACATATATGGTATCCCGCGGTTTGGATAAAAGAAGGTCAGGTTTTCAAAGTAAGGATAAGCTAACGTGAAGGATTAGCGTCAATTTTGAATTCAGTTCTAGTGCTTAACTATGAAAATTCCTGCATTTTTGCTCTAGAAGCTAGCTGAAACTCTGGCTTCATCCAAACTGTTACTAAAACATTTGCAGTTGAAAAGTTCTTAAACAAGAGGATCCCTCAGAACCTTACAAAATCGGCTTTCGAACAACCGATCCCGGTCAATTTGTTCGTCTACATCTATCTGACGCCTCACGAAATATTTACATTTTCAATTCACTCTAATGGAGGATTACTGCATCTACGATTATAGCATCACTTCCTGCAACAAACTGTAAAAAAAATGAGTATGACTCTATCAAAATACTGGCTGTACGAAGCATCCTTAAGAACTTAAGAACTGTATATCTTGATAAAAATAATGAAAATTTGCCTCTTAAATAAACTTATCCAGTATCAGCTAGCAGCTGTGTATATATTTTCTACTTTGTTCTCCAAGAATGCTAGTTTTTTTTCCCTAAACACAATACAGTATGGTGAGTTTAAAATGTTTTTGTTTTAGTTTTAGAACCTTTTTTGGAAACCTTACATTAAGGATACTGAAAAAACTAATTTTACCACCATTCCATATTTGTCGATCGAAATTAAAGAAAATTAACATATTATAATTAATAGGAAAGTCTATTTCTGGTACTCCAAAATGCCACTATTCGCAAGCTGAGAGAATTGGCTGATGTCTTGAAGCGTTTATTACATAAACTTTTGTCCACTGAGAAACATTTTTTTCTGAGAGCAATTTCAAGATATCTATGCATCTGGTAAAAATGTAAAAAAAAATGTAAATTGATATCTGGTATCTCCTAAATGTTGATTCCGATCTTCCCATTAATCTGCATATCTGCAATCGAGAAAAGGTTGGAAATTTTCTGGCAGTAGTTGACTTTTTCCTTTGTTTGAAATAAAATACCAGCTGGATGAACTGGTCAGGGACATCTTATGTCACCACTCATCCGCGTATTATTCTTGTAATGTTGGCCTTGGGCCGAATTAGGATTTACTTGTACAGGACGCAATTAAACGAGAGAAAAGAAAAATGTGGTGTCGATTTTCATTTGAATTTATTTTATATAGTATAATGTGGCAAAATTTGCATCTAAAGTAAACGAGCTTTTAACTTCAAAAGTAGTTGTAGCTGTTATTTCTTGAAAACAGAAAAAGAAACCGACCCTGTAAACGAGGTCTTAAAAATGATGATAAAATAAAAATCCACGAAAGGAAACTCTTCATAATTTGCATAAAATTTCCTCAATTACTAAAGAGGAAATGACTTCATCAATTAAAACAGACACCAACAACAACTTCATAAAATAAACATAGTAGATGTGAGAAGGAGTCAAAATGTGTATGATGCAATAGATTCACAAGAGAGAGATTTTTTGCCTTCGGAATTTTAACATTTAAAGAGAAATATGCCACACTGCTAATCAAAGTCTTCGCTTTGAGTGGACGAAGCAGGCAGATTCTTCCAAAATCTGTCATATTAGCAGTTGTTTAGTATTAACAGGAATTGCAGCACGTCTAAATTGCCAGCGAAAAGCCAGGGAACGCAATAAGACTGTCAACATGGATGGTGGAGTGAGGCATTACGCGATCATCAGTCAAAAACGTCGTCTCCCGGTAAAACTGCTTCTCTCTTCCCTTAGTTAACATTAAGGATAGCTGCTACCGTGTCTTGACGGACTTGAGTGAGGGTTCGTTGTTTTTTGGCTTTTCGACAGAATGCCTTAGACGAACGTCCTCTCTCTTCTAAAGTGCCCCTCAGGTCTGCAAACCTTATTAAAAGGCCAGGCCATTTGGTTGCTTTAATGATGGAACACTTTCTTTCTGTCTGCCTGACCTGCCTTTCAAAACCAGTCCAGACAAAAAGCCTTCTCTTGTCGTTCTGTCTTTCTCTCACGATAGCCCTGAGAACAAGAGTTGCTAATAACAAAGTTGGAAAATTACATGCTATATAAATATCATCTAAGTAACATGTGCAGTGTAAATCCACATGTTATTGCTCTCACAAAGGAGAACATCCAAATTTACCTCATCAAGCTACCTCGTACCCTGAAGCTGTGCCCTTTTTTTGCACGAGAGCGAAGGTCGACGGACTTAACGGAGGATCGCCTGCGCTTCCAAAGAATCTCGCGTAGAAAAAGGTACGAGGTAGGCGATCAAGTATGCCATTAAAACCCACATACTGCAATGGTATTTTTAATTGAAAAAATGACCTAATATCACGTAAATAACATATCAGTGAATTAGCTTGAATTTTATCACGCAGACTGTAATTAAAACAGCTAGAAACGTTTCCACAGAGATAACATGGAAATGAGAATTCATTAGTTTAAACACTCCGCAAATAATTTCCGGATAAAACTTGTAAATAAAATGAAAATTTTCTGCGAAGAACTTGTAGCCAACATACAAATGAGAGATAGGAGGCTGCGAGAGCCGTTAAATAACTTGTAAAATTTTTAAGATAGTTTCTCATCGGGGTAACGATGTAATGTATAAAGAAAATAGCAGTTTGGGCCGTAGAGAAGGCGGTCATTGGTCGGTTGGTATTAACAAGATAGTTAGATGAACAAGATCTCAGATAACTTTTAAATTAACTGAAATGAAATGATTGAGCAATTCTGGGCAACGAGTAAACTGCGAGAAAGTGATCGTAAAAGACGAGATGGTCGTATTGAAGGAGTGTTTTTGTATGGCAGGGTCCCACTGTACATACAAAACTGAAACTCCAAAGATCGTAACTCCTGATCACTGATTTCAACCTTTTTGAATGAGCGTGCGTAGCACGGCTCACCCTACGTCAACGCGCGCGTTGTCTCTGGCTTTATTATTATTATTATTATTATTATTATTATTATTATTATTATTACAAGTGAGACCAGAAAACAATATTATAATTATTAGTTAATCATTTGTAATACACCTCTCATCAAGTTAGAACCAGTGTTTCATAAATTTTAAATAAGCCTCTGTTGTAGGTAATATAAACTTAAATATCTAAGCAATTTAAATGCTTTATTCAATAAGTGATTTGAAACCGGGATACTATAGTGCAATACGTTTTCTACACTGTAAGACGCTCTTATACTCATATTTTTCTCCTTATATGGTAAAATGACGCTATAATTGAATGATGATGATGATGACGATGATGATGATGATGATGATGATGATGATGATGATGATGATGATGTACCTTATTTACTTGTATTAATTCCCCGGGATGTTTAATTAATAGTAGGAAGTAGTGAACCCTAAAACATCCCAGGGCATTGCTTTCTTTCTTGACTGTCCAATAGTGGTAGTTACCCAGAAGGAGTACCTTACTGGAGTTAATATGAAATATATTTTAAACTACTGTAAAAGCTCTAATAGTCCTGCTCTCTAATACGCCTTCTTACCTACTACTTGCCAATTATAAATTATTTGCTGACAATTATGTCATGACATTGGGGCTTGAAAATTATTTTATGTTTCGACTGATGCCGGGTATTATTTTACTGCCAGAGGAAGATGCGAAGAAGCGCAGCATTATGCGTGTAATTACTAACATGTAATTCAGGTGAATAAATTCATTCAACTATTTTAAGTACCAATCAGTCAATCAATCAACCACTCAACCAACTGGCTGATAAATCAGTCAATCAGCCAATTAAAAAATCAATCAATCAATCAATCAATCAATCAATCAATCAATCAATCAATCAGTTAATCAGTCAATCAATAAATCAATAAATCAATCAAACTGTGACTTCAGTGTTGCCAATGCGAATAACAAATGGTCCAGTAATGACAAGGGACTTTATTTGATGCACAGATTATGATTCACTCTCTTACTACCCCAGACCGTGATGGCAGTAGATCTCGAGACTTTAGTTCTTTTTGGTTTGATAATTTGTCACCAATAAGCATTGTTACTGATTGCCATAATCTGGTACCAAAGAAAAACAAAAGGAATAGCCTCTTCCTAAATCATTTCAGAATAGTCTGAAACCTAACAGGCAATGAACTGACAAAAAGGGATCAGACTGTGGTGAATCAGTCAATCAATAAAGTTTTCCCCATAAAGAGAATTCAATCAGATAGGTCTGACTCTTCATTCCTGGGATAGTAGTTGGGGGGGGATACTCCCCCCAAAAAAGATATGGGGCAGGGTGTGCTCATCAGATATTTTGAAGTGGAGCCTTAAAAGGTGTACTCCAGGATTCATTCCATTTTCATATATCGTCCACTTAGTAGTACTGAGGGGACAGTCAAACTAATCAATGACATCAAAATGTTAAGCAGAAAAAGACAAAAAAACATATAACCTTATTTCAAAACTGCTATTCAAATTTTTTTATTTGAATTGATAAAGTGTGTCTGGAAATATAGCTAAAAGTATAAATTTCTTAACCAAACCCTTATAATAAACTGCCATATTTTCCTGACATCAGGTTGATGGAATAAAAGCCTGTAAGAAAACAAAGTAGATTTTAATTATCGCAATTACCAATAGTAGGACAGTCAGTGTGCATGCGCCAGAGAAAAATGAGAGACTGCTCGTAGTCTATGAGAATGGTACCAACTTGGGCCGGTACGACTTCAGATCGACTCCAAATGCTTACCTCTGTTTACACGAAATGTACGAAACATGAAGCTAGTATAAAATAATTACCATCTTAGGCTGTGTTTACACGAGTGATTTCATCCCAAAATAACTTTCATATCGGTGTCTGGTCATTTACCTGTAAGTTTTTACATGGTTTGGAGCTGAAATGGTGTTTAACCCGGGACGATTTCATCCTGGTGCTGAAGACTGGGATGAAATCGTCCTGGGGTGAACACATTTCAGCTCCAAATCATGTAAACATTTACAGGTAAATGACCAGACACCGCAATGAAAGTCACCCCGGGACGGGATAAAAGTCATCCGGGGATAAAGTCACTCATGTAAACAGGGCCTTAGGCTGGTTTAACTAATCACTGCTGCTGAACCAATGTGAATGACTCAGAACGGTTTGAAATCAGACTGGGGAGCCACTTAAGCATGAACAGGGTCCCAATTGGTCTGAGATTTTTGTTTTGGGTATGCACGTTTAATAAGTGGCATTGGAGCATTCCAAGCTGTTGGATAATAGATAAACTGGATTTTTAAGGATGGGATGGTTGCGGACCATATTAACACAAACAGAGTTTAGATTGGTCTCAGGTAAACACTTCATGCCAGTCTGACTTTCAGACCGGTCTCATGTAAACAGAATCATACCAGTCTGAGTTTGCACCGGTCTCATGAAATCAGGGCGTTACTGCCCCTGGGTCTCTGAGGATGTTGTGAAACATTCTTAAGAGCTGCTCGACTTTAGGCTAAGGGGGTGTTTACATAATACCAGCATGATTTTCATTCTGGTACAAGTTCCTCCCGATTTCCTCTTGTTTCTCTGTATTTGCTTCATGATTACAGCACAAAATCTCATAACTGTACAAGTCATACCTATGTGAGCTTGCCCCAGTAGTGGTACTGGGTCACAATAATCACTGTGGTACGGAAACCCATACATGGTATAACTGTTTGATTCATTTCATTCATTCATTCATTCATTCATTTGATTTATTCCAAGAATAAATCTTACATCACTGTGAAAAATGGATTTTGTAACTTAAGTGGGTATAAGGTTTTCATCATCTACCCCAATGGAAGTCTTGATGGAACACTCATGTAAATGTTGTGGTTTAATTTTATCCTTGGTTCAACTTTTATTTTCCTTTGTGAGTATTAGGATTGCCAAATTTTCTTTTTCCGAAAAGGTTGTTTTAGCCACCCAGTCTTCTATGTGTTTACACGACAATATAAAACAGATCATGCTCAAATTCCACACTACAGAAATTTGTGCTTGTTCTCACACACTTAAAGGCAGATGGTTTAAATATCTGGTATATTTGAATGATTTTAAAACTGTTTAACTGTGCTTAATTATGTTTGACTGGGTTCAGAAATTGGAATCAAACACTGCTGTATGCATTTTATTGGTTTAATTGTGTTCAACTACCGAACCCATATTAAACCGATCATTGCAATTCTGACCAGTTCATTTTACTGAACAGTAAGATAGTATGTAAGCTGGGACAATTATATGATTGATATCTTCCCTGGCATACCTTCACTGTACGAAAAGCTGCATCACTGATGACTGCTGACATATACATGCCTAGTATAGATAAAAAAGGATCAGTGAAAACAACAACTTCAGGGCTACAAATTGACAGTCTCCTGGTTGCCAGTAGCAATTTAAAACTGACCAGGGCCACTAAAAGTTGAGGTTTGTTTTTATTGACATGTGACTCCAGTCTTACTTTAATAGAGTTCTACAGTATGTGGTACTTTTTCCACATGATTATTGGCGAAATCCCTGGATAAAAGACTTACTTCTCACCCGGATTGGGAGGGGTCTATTCAAGTAAATATGGTTTAAATTTTTTGATTTAGACTAGAGAATTTTGAAAGCCACTTTATCTAAATGGCCTGGTCCACTATACTAAGCGAGCAAGTGAAAAGACCCTGGGGACGAGGTTGGAATTCAAGGATACTGGCCCGAGTTCCAATTCAATGATTCAAGCACTGAAGTTAATTTTTTACCCTGCAAATTATGGAATAACTTAATCAGTAAAGTAGAGAATGAGATGTACAAAAAAATTACATCCACCTGCTTTGAACTCGATTATCTTAAACATATTTTCCCAAAAGTGATCATACCTAATTCGAAATTTAAATTTGTTGTTTGTCATCAAATCATGCCAACTACATGTATAGCTTTGAACCTTACTTGATCTAAGAAACATTTGTGAGTCATTAGATGTATATAAATAATTTGCAAGCAGTGAAGAAAAGCCCAGCTAATAAACAAATGGAGTTGGAGATAAAATAAAGCATGTTATGTGTTATGTTATGTTGTTATGAGATGTTTACAACACGTAAGCTTAAATGATGCTACACAAAAGAATTTAAGCTTATCTGCCAGGATCAACATTAGGAGAATAGCCTGACCTTCTTGCTTTAAGCAATAGCTGTTTGAAACATTAATTTTAACAGCAACGCGTAAATAAAGTTACTGAAAACATAATGCACCTATCAATGGTTTGCCCTAGGATGGGGGGGGGGGGGGCGGGCAACCCCAGGGGAATTTGACATTTTCAGGTTTTGACATGTCAATTTCCCTACTCTTTGATGGCCATTAAGAGTCAAATCCCCACCCCTGGGGATCACCGACCTTGAATAGCAATGTCGACGAACTCAGACACTCCCAATACTTTATTGCAGAACTCAGCGACTCCAGAAGGTATCCTGGTGACAAATGGCACCACCAACTTTGTGCATTTCCCCAAATGGAGAGGGCATATTCTAGCTGTTCAACTTGTACACTGCCATTAATATTGTGTGCACTGCGCGCATTGTTGTCATGAGATATTTTAGCATTGCTGGCAATTTAACACACATTTTGTACTCCTGACAATACCTGTGAATTGCTTTACATAGTATTTTCAGCAATACAAAATGCGCAATGCCAGAACATGCCAACATCAAGTGGGGTTGATGCACAAACTTGGTGATACCAATTATGACATGCATCACACTGTATCCACTCTACAGTTTCAGCTCCATCCTTCTTTTTTGGGTCTTCTTCTTTGTAGTAGCCACAGAGTACCTTAAGGAAAGGAAGCACAGAAGGAGATGTTCAATTACATACAACTCGTAAATTTAATAATGGGAATTTGAAATTACAACAAAACAGTATTGGGAATTAACTGTGTGGTATCTATTGTGCTTGAAATCAATATAAATGAGTTGCTGACCTTCTTTGAGTCTTTCTTGTTGCGTCCTTTCTTTTTCCTTGTCTGTGCTGCCTTTGCTGCCCCTCTCTTTCTGTTGTGCTTAACAGTCTTTAGATGGTTAAACCACAGCGAAACCTAGAGGTAATTAAGACGATTAGTTAGGGTCAAATCTTTTATTGTCCTGAGCAGAAAGTGTGATTTGCATTTCAGGGTCACTACAGTTATAATGTGTCTTACCTCATTTGCGGGTAGGAGTACTTGTTTTGCTGCTCCTTCCAGGTCGTTTGGGTCCTTCTCATACAGAGTTTTCAAAACTTCACTTGGAGGTGAAGATACAACACTAGTTGAGGCTTCACATTGGAACAATTCGTCTGGCATCATGTAGTGCCCTGCACATGTCTTCAGTGCCTTTACAGTCTGCACAGGCTGGATTTCCATAGGGTCTGAGTAAAAAAACTGCTGATAAGTCTACAGAATAAATAATATTGTCATAAACAAGAAGCTTATGCACTGTTTTCTGTTTCTTTACCTGTTCGGATCTGCAGCAGGAAGTGGAGTGAAGCTCAGCGGTGGTCCTCCATCATACCACGTCTCCTCCTCAGCTGGTTTTCCCAACTTGCACAAGGGGTGTATACAATCATGTTGGTAGCAAAGAAATAGGTGGAAAACATACTTGGACGGTGTACCAGTCACCAGGTGACGATCTCGCAACATCCAAACTTCATTGATCCACTTATAATTGTCTGGGTATTCATTCTTCAACTTTTCTTTGTCTGCTGGCTTTCCCTTGAGGTAGAGTTTAATCATTTCCCTCAACTCCTGGTAAGTTGAACTATCCATGCCCTTGTAAAGGTGTATCTGGGTGCTTGCACACGGGGATTTGTTTACCCTACTTATGTAAACATTGATGGCATCGCTGAGATTTTCTTTAAGTTTATTGTCATTGACCTTACCAGTTTTGGAGTCAAGACAGGAACCATTGAGTGTTGATGGAATAAACAAATTACTGTGGCCAAGAGCAAGGCAGCCATGCATTCTGCAACTCAACTTTGTTTCTATTGCTAGAGCCACTATCTCTGGTGGTTACAATCAGCACTTTAGATGACTTTTCAAGGTGATAGTTAGTCCACCAAAATTGGACTTCCTTGTGTGATGGCCCTTCATCGTGGCCTCCATCCACCCTAATACATACTTTGCTCTTTCTCTTTCCAGTAATATGGTTCACAAATGCTGGCTCGACCTCTGGATATGTCTCAATCACATTCAAATCATGCGCATGTTGTGCGGGATTTTTCTGATGGAGTGGGACAGCCTTAACAATGCCAGCACATATCTCTGCTGTTGTGCCAGTACTGGAAAAGTTGTACGATGTTGTCTGGAGTGTGGACGGGTATTTGTTCACATCTTGCATGCACAAGGTCGCTTGCTTGTTGTGGGTGTTGTTAAGGTATCTAACCGAAACCCAGCCTGGTCATCTCTGTTTATGTTGATGATATCAGTACCATCCTTTAGCTGCAAAGTATCAAGGGCCCTATACAGGGCAGATGCCCAGTGCTTATCTGGATTATATCGTATGGTAAATCCCTTTCGGGCTCGGCGGCATGTGACCTTTGCAAGGCCTTTGTATCTCTTGGCAGACAACCTTCTCCTGTTTCTTGCGACACATAGTTGCACTACAGTCCCATATCCAAATTTTCGTTGGTAAACTCTTTCCAAGTGCTGTTTTATTCTACTGAAAGTTGCCTTTTTTTCAACTTTACGATTTCCATCAAATGTAAGGATTCCGGTCCTTCTCCAGCTGTCTGCTCCAACTCCAGCACTCTTCACATAATTCTCAATGGTAGAACCAATATCTGGGCATTCTTTCCTCTCCTTCGTCTCAGAAATCTAGCCTCTGCTATACTCTTGGCTGATTTTCGTTGTGCATTTTTCCTTAACTGCTTTACCTTTTTTGAGATAATTTCCCGTGCCTCAGGTTGTAAAGGATCGTGAATGTTTCCCCAGTCCTCGCTATTTTCTTCAGTTTCAGACAGTATGGCTTCATCATGATCATCTACATTTGACTGATTTTCTTGCAGTCTTTCCGAAAGAAGATATGCTTGTCTGCTCTGTTCTATAATAGACTCCTCCCTTTCATTCAATTTGAGCAAATGTATTTGGCCGCTGAAGTCTAAGAGGATCTGATCTATGGCAGCTTTAGTGTAGCCGCATAACTTATCTTCAATAACTTCAACAAAAACAAACCAATTAAGTTCACAAGCTCTCAGCAGGTCCATCAGTTCATGCGAATTCTGATATACTGATCCTGTATCGGTTATTTGCTTGTTGAGAGAAAACTGATGAGTTATGTCAATTACTACGTATACTGAATCACCATTCCTGTCATTCACTGGGTCATCTTGTCCTAACTCCTTGTTATTAGTGTCTCCACCTTCATCTTCTGTATCAGTTTCACTTCCTTCATCCTCCTCATCACTATCATCACTATCAACTTGAACACCAAATGATGAGAGTAAAGCTTTTTCTTGGATGCTTGCAATGGAGTCTACGGCTTCCCTGATTTCTCTTGCTTCTCGTAAAGCATTTTCTACTCTAGCCTTTCTTCTCTGTAGATCATCAAAACCACAGATGCTTCTTAACTTTGTATTGCTTTGCTTAGATGCCACAGCAACAGCATAGGTAATCCTTTCCCTCTCTGAATCTGACTCGGCAGATGATAACACTTCTTTTAGGCTGCTTGCTCTTTACAAAAGCTGTTCAATTCGCTATCCAATCTTTGGAACAAGGAAAACTGCATGGGTATTTTTCTCTTTTACCCTGATGGCAGCAATAGGCAGTTGCAGAACTTTTCTTTTGGCATCAGTCGACTTATACTTCACACCAGGGCTAGATATCGAGAATGCTTCATTTAATCTCATGTACCCAACATCAGCAATGCATTTTGCAACAGCTAACAATCCAGTGCACGATTTGCAAGGTTGGGTATGTTCTGCAATGCAGATCTTCTCCTTTGTGGCAACGTAACTTTCTAAAGTGAATCCTTCTAATGCAGAAATGTCAGTAAAGTCATCAACTTTGACATAGTTAGACAGGTTCTTAAAACTCTTAAACAAAATTACATCGCTGTCAAGCCCCCTCAAAGGATCCTGAGGGGGCTTTCCACAAAATCCTGCTCAGATGCCATAGCAACTTGGGGACTGTTATTGGGCTGTATAGCTTTACATTTCTCTTGACCTGACGCCACTGGTACTTGGAGACTATTGTTCTCTTGCCCTGAAGCCAGTGGAACTTGGGGACTGTTGTTCTCTTGCGTTGAAGCCAGTGGAACTTGAGGGGTGTTGTTCTCTTGCGTTGAAGCCAATGGAACTTGGGGACTGTTGTTCTCTTGCCCTGAAGCCACAGGAACTTTGGTAGTGTTATCGGGCTGTGTTGTGGTACAGTTTTCTTGCCCAAGAACCACGGAGGCCTGATTGGGATTGGACTTTGCTTTGCTGGTTCCTTTCCTGTTAGCGTCTAGAGAAGCTTGATTTGAAACTGTAACACCAATGCTTGGTTTCACCTTCTTTTCGTACCACTTGGACTTCTTTTCCTTTCTTTGAAACAACTTCAGCTCTTTCTGGCCATCAAAAACCTCTTTCCTTAATGCGGCCATTTCCTTCTGCAGCCTATCACATGTCTCCCAATCTTTTGATGCCTGCGCTTTACTTTGATGAAGCTGTTTGTATTTCAGTTGCTGCTGCTTTCCTTCAATGTCTTCCACAAGTTGGGCAGTGCGTTCCTCTCTTAATGTCTCTGAGGTATACTTTTTCTTGGATGGTACGGGCTCAACTTCTTCAACTGATTTTGATCGGGATTTTCCTTTCTTAAATACAAAACAACTATCATTCCTTACTGCCTCTTTAGCTTTCTCATACAGGAAACCCCGTTGGTGAAGCAAGGAAGGATTCTCAAGGGCCAGTTTACCTGTGGCCTCATTCACTGAAATCTGGTATGGTGTTAAGTCCTTGTCTGATGAGCCCTTCCCATAAATCTTGGCTGCGCTGATCACATCTTGTTGTGTACTGTTTACTTTAGTCTCCTTTGTGACAAACAAAATGATCTATGTATAAGAAGACTATACCTGTCACTCCATTTTTATATTTTGATGAAATCTATAAATAGACCAATTTTGGTATATTAAAATTCTAACTTGGGTTCGAGCATTAGGGGAATTTGTTTTTGTCTATTCCCTTTAACCTCGGTGCCAAGCTAGAATTTCAATATATCAAAATTGGTCTATTAATCCTGATTAAAAACATGGAATAGGCAGCCCCTTAAAGGTGCTTTTCTCTGTAAAAATCTTTGTCATACTTATACATTTGTCATTTGAGTATTTCTTTGGCTGATTAGTTCTGGTTTACTAGATCCTACGTACACCTGCAGCATTTTCGTTTCCGGTCCTTTACTGATATTGTTCTATTATACAATATTAACAGAAAATGACTTTGACATATAAACCAATAGACATGGATGGACAAAACAGGTCCTTTAAGGTCATGTGTGAATATTAAAAAAAATGCTTCAGTGAAATAAGCTATATTTAATTGAAATGTTGAATTCATAACAATAGAATGCTACAATAAATTATTTTAAGCTTGCTTCAGAGACGCATGAGCAGAATTGTTTTAATCAACCACATATTTACTGAACCAGACTATCCTAGAACAAAATGCACTCAAAAGGATCACTGACCTTTACTCTCGGGCCAAGCTCTACCCTCCCAGCATTTATCACAAGTGTAGCTTGATTTGCTGAGCCAACTGATAAAAAAGCATAAACACAAGCTATCAAAATATTGGCAGTGTTATTATCACATGGCTGATAAGCCTTCTTCTATTTTACTAAAAAGTAAACAATCATGCAAGTGTGTAAGGGTGCAGGTCATAATGAAGAAGGTGGATTAAACAATTTGCTAAACCTACCCATTGACAGCTTTAGTAGATAGACAGTTTTATGCCTTTGGTTGGTGTGGGAGGTGTTAATAAATTGGATTACCTGTGGTTGTTGTTGATGTAGAAACTATGCCTTGATTACCATTAATAGTAATAGGGCCATGATGCACAGAATGGCTTGATGGCTGTGTATATCAACAAACAAAGCGAATTAGCATTTGTTAAACAATAGAATGGCACTGCCATATTTTTGTTTAAAAAATGTATTTAAGCCAGAGTAAGCAAAGTGCCACATGAAATATATTTTCATAAGTAAATGTTCATTTTCAAAATATTTCAAATTATGATGGCTCTTTCAACGTGACTGTCTTTGATTGGAGCTAATTGCTTCATTCAGGCAATCAAACTAAGAAAATCATACAGACTTTTTAAAGAACTACAAGAACAGCTAAATACTATGGAGCTCACCTTTGCAATAACACGCAGCTTGGCTCTGTCCTCTATAATAGGACTGGGCTCCAAATCTATAAACTCCTGCCATTCTTTATTGTATATCTGTAGAATGGTCTCCCCATCAATTCCAAACGCCTCTTTTATAATAGAACGAGTAGTGTTTTCCCCTTCTAGTGAGAGAACTTTGCGGCTTTCGCCAAACTCAACAAGAACCTGGAACAGAACAGCCCCACTTGAAAAACTACACTCAAAATAACTCAATTTCTTTCACTTGTGCGAGATATTCCACATTGTATTAATTAAGCTGATATTCAAAAGTTAAAATTTGCATTTTCCATTTTCATCCAACTGATGTTAGTTGCTGAGGCCCTAAAATTCATTAAATTTGACAGCTGGAGTGTAATTAAGCAAATTTCATAAAGAATTCCAGGACTGTTTAATATTTATACAGTCATATGATTTTTCGATCTTTCGCTATGTCAGAGCATCTAGTGAAATCATGCTAAGTAGCAAGCATATTTTTTCATAAATGAGGTTCTGTGCGAACATTTCTTTCAAAATCTGACGGAAAAAACACTGTGTGTTATGAAACTTTAAAGATAGATAACTGATGGGTGCTAAAAACAACAATTTTTTGCTTTAAAAACATCAAGACAATCCTTACCTTTCGTTCTGCCATCGCTCGTGAAAAGAAACGCGGGAAGCTCATCCAAATGACTTCTGGATATTTTCCAAGATGGCGGACTCATTCCCAGGCCCTCTCCACTTTTCAAGATGGCGACCAAGTCAAATTTTCCACCCAGGGGACCTTTGTGGATGTCAAAATCCCTACCCAGGTAGAGCCTCACGAAGTCAAATTCCCGTGGGTTGCCCCCCCCCCCCCCCCATCCTGGGGCAAACCATCGCATCCTTTAAAAGGATGCGATGCTACACTTTTACTTGGCCAACAAATAACATACGATTCACAGACGAGCGTACAAAAACTACATCACTTCATATAACGTTTATTTAAAGACTTACGAAACTTAATAAACTTTAGTTACCAACCTAACTGTCTATCTTTCGGCTTTTTGCTACCGGAACGAAAATGGCAAATTATTTAGGCACTGGACTAACGATAAATATGAAACATTAATACTATAATGATCGATCGGTAAAGCCCTGCTAATATATTAAGCTGTTTACCGAAGACAATAAAAAGCTATAATTACACGTACCTGACATGAGCAATGCAGCGAAAAATGAAGTGCTGTCCTCTTAACGAGAAACCATTAACAATATCTTTAGCAGAAATGGACCACAGAAAGCTAAAACACCTTTCCCCCCCATTTTTCAGCTAACTATGGCGCCGCGCCTAAAAAGTGCACCAGTCTTCCTGAGCAATCCGTGACATTGGTGCCCAGTACTCGGCGTGCCTGCAAATTCACATCCCTAAGCTACACGAAAACGAATTTTTTAAAAAAAAACTGTTAACGTAGTTAGAAAGAGCATAGTTTGAAACCAAATACGCTGATTCATTTTTACATTTATATTGAAACCTCACAAAACAGGGGATTATCAAAAGTTTAAGGTTCATTTTTCATTGTGCTTTTTTCAAAAGGAAAAATAATAATGGACGTTTTTGAATAACTTGCAATTTTTTTCTGCAATATTACTGTGAGAAATTACGAATTTATTGAGCTTAAAGCAGTTTTAAAGTGATTTGAATTTTCTGTGCGTTCTGGTCACGTGACCAATGACGTCACAACAGTGAGCATATCTTGGTCGTTACTTTCATGCGAAGTTCTATTAACTAGCCAAGCTTTGTTTCTCTCCGCCTTAAACTACCATAGCTACTGACTCCTTACCAGTCCCCTGGGAAATGCTCTTGTACAGAGCCACCTTAACTTTCAACTGCCAGATGTCAACTGGCAATTATTTTTTGCCATAGTCACGTGAATAATGACGTCATCACCCTAACGTTAATATGAGGGATAACTTTCACGAAGTAGTAAATAACACATGGTACAGCATTCTCTTCGACCACAAATTAACTAAGTTATTTTGCATTGAAATTTTTCTGGTGCAAAGCATTCTGGGAAGGTTCTTATTATAATTATAATATTGTTTTTAATTATTATTATTATCATTATCATTATCATTATCATTATTATTATTATTATTATTATTATTATTATTATTATTATTATTATTATTTGTCTCTTTGTTTCTTTTTTGACACTTTGCTCCATGGCGTAATGCGTAAGCGATGACGTTTTCTGGAAAAGCGTACTAACATGCCCTTTTGTCACGCACGACGAACCAGTCACGCAAAAAAAACGTGACGTGTCACTGGCCATTGAAGCTTTTTATATGCACTACAGTATAATCCTGATATCGACTGACAACTCGAACCCTTAGGTAAAACACTTGTAAAACGTTTAGAGATATAAAGTTATCAGAAGTGGAAATGAAGGTAACAGTAAGGTCAAATGCTTTTGATTTTATTAAGAGCGAATTTCGAGATGCCAGGGTTCGAATTGTCGAGATTTCCCTTTGTTATGTTTCAGTAAGCACGATCACATGTCAACCAACACGTCCCGTCACGCTCATAACTTTTCGTGATGTTTGGGCCTTCATGAACTGTGAAAACCTGTACTTTCTCTTTTTTTCTTTTCTTTTTTTTTAATAGTAATCAAAGTTTTTTGTATCTTTAATATTACCAGAACTTATTAAAAGCCACAAAAGTTTACGCTCATCCCAAGTCCGCGCGCGGACCGTTTATTAAAACTCCTCACGTACCAGTGTAACAGTTCAGTGAATTAACTGAGACCGGTAATATTTAGAACTGATGTGTTTGCGTGGCGGCTTAAGTGCCTTAAAATTCTAAAGCCGATATAGTAAAAGTATATGCTGTCTTTATTACAATTAACTTTCCTGACTAAAATGTGAACCAGTTCAAAGGTGGAAAGAGTAGAAAAAACAACCGTCACAAGATGATTTGCCGATTTTGGATCGATCACCAGCTTTGCAGAGGGAAATGAAATGACCAGGCTTGAACGGGTTGAGGACATCATGACTACTATCATCAGCTTGCAAAAATGATGATAAAGCTAAACTTACGATGAAACCAGGCTAAATGAAAGTAATCAGTAAAACAAAATTTAGTAGATGCAGCATTCGGAAAGTTCTGGTTTTTCAAAGTGTGCAGTTTTGTGCATAGGTCTAAGAATGAGAAGGAGAGTGACTGCTTTAAATAGAAAAAGGGCCATATTCATGGAGCACTTTTAGTAAGCAGGGGCATATCTGTTCGGAAGGCATTAACCGCCCAAAGAAATTGTGGTGAAAAACTTGAGTTACCAATTTAAAACGACAACGCATACTTTCGTAACCGATTTTTTTGCCTGAGGGCACACGTGCGTGCAGTCACCCTTTTTTGCGATTATAAGTAATAGCGAGAGTGCTTTGTGACTGTCATGGATGATGGTGGTACTAACATCGAATATGTCAAGTAAACAGGAGAAATTAAGCAATCAACACATCATCCATCGACAAAGTCAATTGCGTTTTGAGAAGAAGACACTTGTTTTAAAATTGCCAAAACCTTTGGTTTGACGACAGAGATGCGAGCAAGTTAAGAATGCAGGCTAATATGAAAGTAGTGCTGTAAGACATGTCAAATAATTTTAAAATCAAGTAACCACACATAAGAGTACGGAAAGTAAAAAAAAACAGGTTCTCATCGCGTCATTATCAATGTTGGCATGCTAAGCCCAATATCAAACCATTGTGAGTAACAAATAAACCTTCCGGATTTAAATCGTTCTTTGGTTTAGTTTCTCTTTTAATATAAATAGAAGAATGTTTTGATGACGTCAAAGAGTAGTTGATCCGAGATTTGATATAAATAGAAGAATGTTTTGATGACGTCAAAGAGTAGTTGATCCGACATTTGATAGTAGGTTTTCTTCCCACTCAACACGCTGAAAGTGTGAATGGTGTTATTCTCGATATTAACAGTGAGATGTGATGACGGGTGGGTGAGTGGTTCATTTTCACGCCGTGATGTTAATTAAAACAATTTAAGTTCGTAAGTAGGCACTTACTATTGCGACTTTTTCATGACGCTTTCGTGAATTAATAACGCTTTGAATCAATTGAATGCCAGTTTCATTACTAAGTCTTTCTATCAGTTTAGACAAACAGTTTGTGAGTTCAAAAGATGAACTGGTATTGGATTCTTGGGTGGATTCCATCCACTTTTGCCATCATTGGAAATGGCTTCGTAGTCTATCTCATCTGTACAAGGCGAAACCTCAGAACCGCTCCGAACTGTTTCATCCTATCACTCGCAGTCGCCGATCTTGGCGTTGGCAGTTGCTTCTTTCCCGCTCATTTCATTTGCCATTTTCTTCCGTCACTCTGCCTTCGCAGCGTCGCAGATGACATCGCCGTGTTCATGATTTATTCTTCTACAACTGGCCTTTGCATGATGGCTTTCGACCGCTATTTAGCTATCGTAAAGTCACTCACTTACACAACTTTGATGACAAGAAGACGCGCTTTATATTTGGTAGCGTCATCGTGGCTAGTTCCATTATTGGCCTACTTTGTCCCAGCTCTTTGCACGAGTCTCAATGGATGCAGCATAAATCGGAAGGTCACCGTCGTTGTCTGGACAACCATGTTTGAGTTCATTCCATGTGTTGTGCTCCTACTTGTTACAGTGAAAATAATAATGATAGCAAGAAAACATCACCAGCATTTTGCGAAGATAGATTCTCAGCTGCGCTATAATCAGCCGAGTCACAAAACCCAAAGAACACCTAATTTTTCCTCAGCTCGAGTCATCGTAACAGTAGTGGCAATTTTTCTCATCTGTTATGCACTTGAAGTGTACAGTTCGATTTGTCACTTTACCGAACTATGTAAACTTACTGATGATCTGTCACACTTGGTGTTTTTCCTTGTTGTAATAAACTCAGCCGGGAATCCCATCGCCTATGCCTTGTTTAAACGTGATATTCAAACAGAGTTAAGGAGGATAGCTTGCAAAATAACAATGAGTGCTGCAACTACAGAGGCTTCTACTCCACTGACAAAGGTTTGATTGCATTCAGTATACGCCTCAATAAATTTAATTTATATTGTTCTCTTATGTATTCTGTCAAGTTACTGTCTTATCAAGTTATAATTATTCTCTAATAGATTCTCTGATCAAGTTAGCAAGTCTCGCTATGGCAATTCTGCCAAATGTGACGATGTATTTACGGTATATCGATCTGCAATTCGCCTCTTAATAAAGAAGTTACAAAAGATACTTTAAATTGTGTGAACTATCAGTAAAACAAGATGTGTGTCACGGAACCCGCCAATGACGTGCAAGTTTTAGTACGGTAATAGCTTTGATGACCTTATGGCCCAGTAACAAAAACGCCCAGGTTAACGAGGTTGTTGATATTGGTCAACAAGGCTCAAAATGGGATTTTAACTAGTTTACAGTAACACTCAAAAGGCTTTGGGGTATAGAAAAATTAAGCACTACGTATACATTTACCTACAACGAGAACAAGTGATCCCACATGTAAAAAAAATTAAATCAACGTTTAGCATAGCCGAGACGGCCAGAAAGAAGCGGCGACAGGCCTTTTCGTAGCAATATTACACACTCGCAAACTCTCGTCATGCAATTGATCTTTTCTTTCTTTTTCATTTCTATTTAGTTTTTTCTTTTTTTTTTTTTTGTTGTTGTAAAGAATGTAATTTCCCATTAAAGAAAACTTGCAGCCGAAGACGATACAAAAATGTTTGATATATAACATTAGAGGGAAAAAGAAATCTTAAAAAGTTCCGAGCAATCAATTACTAGAAATAAGAGGGAACCAACAAGGCGTCGCGAAAGAAGTGAAATGATCTTCATAACCGGAATGGTAATAGACAAGAGCTCATAAGAGATAAACTCTTTAAGAGTATATTCGAGTCAAGGTGTGAGTTTCAGGCAAGCGTGGGGAAGAGTTTGAGCTCTGGTCAACTCTCGCTCTCGTTAGAAAAGTCACGCAATTTTCTAAGCAGATTTTTTTGTCCCCCTTGTAACCATTAACGCAAGCAGCATCTGGACCTGGAAGTCACCGTCGTTATTTGGACATCCATATTTAAATCTATTCCTTGCAGCAGATGTAGCGTCAAGCTTAAGGTTCAACTGATATAAGTAGTAAAACTTACTTGGTATTCCTTTGTCATTAGCAACACATTAATAATCATCGAAACATTTCTAAAGCTAAAAAACTTGAAAATTATTTTTAAAATAAAATTGCACCTCCTGGTATTTGAGTAAATTTTTAGTTAGGTCTCTAAACCCGAAGGAGAGAGGGGATGTGTAGCCTTGTTATTATTATTTTTTTAACATCCCATCATCCTGGTGGGCAAGTAGAGAAGTGCTGGCCTGATTTGAAATCAGTATCCCGTGAGAAGTCTCAACCTTTTATGCTTTAGGGAGATGAAACTTTAGTGGTGCGATGAGCGACACCTTTAGCAATCAGAACCTTGGCTTACTAGAAGACAGCTGCTGGAGATTCTGTGTTTCTTTTCAGTTGACGCATTTTGACGACATCAAGTCAAGTCACAGACGTGCAAAAGCAAGTGTTTTCTGTCCGTCTGTGGTATGGAGCGAAATGGCTGAGATAGATCTGTGACATTTGTATTTCTTATTTTAGATTTTAATACTTTTATTTTATGGAGGACCTCCCTGAAAACCACGTATTTACGTGACGGGCGCTTCCTCTTTAAAGATTGTTTTTATTATTATTATTATTATTATTATTATTATTATTATTATTATTATTATTATTATTATTATAGGAGTAAACATAACTGAACATACTTTTTTAACCGACTAAAACGTCTTCGAAGGAAACTATTAGGTTCATATTCAGTTCACTGCTATAGATGAGTAAAGACGCTGAAAATAAACCAGTTAACATAAGGATTGTCTAAGGGTGAACACATCCAAACTAACGTCTTATCTTTTATATTTCTCTTCTTGTATTTTTGTTATATTGCACCACCTTTCTTTTTCAGTGAGTTCCGATAGCCGTCATCTTTCCGACCTGACGCATGCTGAAATAATGTACTTCTATTAATAAAATTATTTTAAAAAATTATACAGAAACTGTGGCCTTTTTAAAGCCTTTCTTTTTTATTTCAGTTAATTTTGGAACAGAAAAGAAAAAAAGGTACAAAACGACCCCGGCAGGACTCGAACCTACAATCTTCTGATCCGAAGTCAGACGCCTTATCCATTAGGCCACCAGGCCGAGACAATTTTTGTTGTCTGCAAGATTTATCCTATTCTGTCCCTTTTGATCCCCAACAATACTGATCAGTCCTAAGCATAGTTACTCGAGGGACTGGTTATGAAACCTTGCAAGTTTCAAAGGCCATAACAAAGGTGCTGTAATTTATGTTGAAAGTACTAGGACCGTGCACAATCTTTTGTTTTACGTTCGCACACTATAGCTGAATAACTTAGCTGTGACAGTGTTATTGGTTAGTTGCTCATGTAAAATTCAAAACCTATTGTTGTTTGTACACGGTCAAGGCTAAAAACGGTAACAGAAACATAAAACAAAGGACTTTGCTGAGCTTCATAACCAGATTCTTTTATTAACTATGTCCTAAGAATAGACAAGAAAAGTTAACTCAACATTATTCGGGATCACTCAAAAAGGTGGCCAAACTGACGTGTTAAACAAGTTGAACATTAATATATGAAATGAACTGAAATTTGAACTGCGGATAAAGATGGAACTATATGCAGAGTATCGCAGTGAAGGTGTTTCAACTTAAGTAGTTGAAAAGAAGAAACCTGAAAAATTCAGGCTTGAACGTATCGAACTCATGACCTCTGCGATACCGGTGCAGTGCAAGTTGAATCGGAACGATATTGAACGGCCGGTGTTGAATGGAATGTTGCACCCGTTTTTCGGGGGCCTAATTAAAAAAAATAAGCCTCAAACGAACTATAGAACAATTTATTTAGTGCATCAGAGTGCCTGATGGCCCGCTGCAAGGTCACACCCGGCCATTGCTTCCAATTCTGTCCATCATCCATACAATTCGTTGCGCACTTACTCAAACTTGGAAACCGATTCCCGTTGATTCCTCTCCTATGCTTGAGGTATTTGTGACATCCGGCGTTTCAATTAGGGGCACAAAAAGGGGAGCGCAGACGCTGCGAACAGGATTCGAACCTGCGCAGGGAGACCCCATTGGATTTCAAGTCCAACGCCTTAACCACTCGGCCATCGCAGCGGACGCTAACTGCTTTGTAATTGAAAACTATTAGGTTTGAACGACAATCAGTGCATACAATACCATATTTGGTTGTTACCATGAAGACATATTACCAGGAGAACACTTTTCTCAAAGCGAAGCCTTATGAAAACCCGTTCATATGAAAATGAGTTCTGTTTGGAAGTGAGGAAGCTAAAGGCATTTCAAAAATACTTTACCTTTCTTCGCCGATAGATAACGTTCGATAAAACTGTCAATAGACATACATAGCAAACTGTTTCGAGCGGGAATAAGAATCAATCCTTATTTTACATTCAGTAGCCATATTCTTATAATAACTAAGAGGATCATAACGACCGTAACTATGCTGTAAGGCATTTTATTTTAATTTAAAAGAATTACGACCAAACAAGTAAAGAGTTGTTTTAGCAACATTTCTAAGTTAAACTTGGATTAGAGACGAGCTTAGTGGTATCATGTCTTGTCGAATAAGCCACTAATCAAATTGATGTTGGAGTCGACCCTTGTTGCCTTTCCTATTTGCACGCACTTTTCAGTATTCGTGATACTCAACATTCCGTTCTTTCAAATGGTCTTTTCTTTGCACGTCGTTTCTGCTAATATTAATGTGTTAGGGTGATTTGCCTTCAATTTTCTAAGGTGTTTCACTCAGTACTACAGCCGGAGCTGCGATGGCCGAGTGGTTAAGGCGTTGGACTCGAAATCCAATGGGGTATCCCCGCGCAGGTTCGAATCCTGCTCGCAGCGTACCGTTTTTGTCACATTTTTCCTTCTTGTCCATGTTTCAACCCGAGTTCGTTAAACTAACACAGGAAGACCGATAAGATCAGACGCTGCTGTTAGGTTCAACTTGGGTGTCACGAGATACGCCACAAGATAAGGCGATTTTACGGAACTGCTCCTGATCAATCGGACCATGTTTATAATATTGCCACACTTCTAAAGAATGAATGACCAATGTTTTCCAACCATAAATTATTTCATTTTACCATTAGGTGCTTTAAGATTTATACATCCAACTTTTTTTAAAAGAATGCAACTGATAAGTAACCTGAACGTTAAAGGTGGACACTGCTCGACTTACAATTCCCTGTGATCCATTAAACTCCAGGGCAGCATTAAAGGAACGAGGATTCTAAGGCAGGGTGAGGAGTGTGGGAACAAAATGGCCCTTTTGAGTTGATTGCTAAGTAATGAGTGCTGGGTGCAACCTGCTTGGACCGGATGGTCCACCCTTTGACCCAAGGCGATTTAAGGTGTTAAGGTGATTCCTCGGAAAAAGAATCTGCCATAGATTTGTAATGAAGCTTGGCATAAATATTCAACAAGTCATGTAGGGTCTAAAATTGCAATAAAAATGGGGAGTCACCGTGCTTGTTTTAGTGGTATACTGCTGACGAATACAGTGTTTAAAGGCATTTTCAGGCAATAAACGCGCGAAGCCAATATGCTCAATATTTCAACTGTAGATTGATATTTCATGTATAGGTTGACTTTGTACATATGTATAGTCATCAGTGTTGTACAAAACATGGCCGAAAAGCTTCAAATTTACTGGAAACTCACAAAGTAGACAGTGACGAAGGTAGATTGATGTGCGGTCCTCTACCCTAAATGGCTTTTTTCGTAGGATTTTTTTCAACTGTGCAAAATCTGATCATAGATTTTTGCTCACTTTTTATATTTGCTTTGGGAACACTGTCCTGATTGAGTTTACACAATAAAAAATGGGGGTCACCGTACTCGATTAGGTGAAAACGACCATTTATTTCTATAAACAACTCAGTTTTCATAGAAAACCCACCAAGTTCCGAAAGTGCGCGCGCTAGTGCGCGCGCTAATCACGCAAAAACTGATGCACAGAAAGGATGCGCAATGCAATTGAATGGAATCACCTTAAGTGCCCTGCCACAATCGACTGGAAGCTCGGGTACCACAGAGAGCAGCAGAGACAGTGGGGGAAGGGGACAGGGTGGGGCGTAAGAGGTAAGAGATCGACATGAGAGGGGTAGGTAGTGTTTCTAGTTCCAGGTACTTTTCTGTAAGCTGACTGTATGTTTTGGCAATATTTGAGGTATTGTTTCCTAACTACTTCTTGTGAAAGCTATAAAGTATTCACGTATTCCAACAATGTACACCTTGTGAATACCAGTTTTATATTGCTCACAACAAACTGCTTATTTGTTTTAGTTCTTTTGTTTGGAATACTTCAATAATCGCCGCTAGCAGTTACGTCAGATGACAAAACCAACATTGTGAAGGGAGGAGGAGGTGTTGACAATTGCAGAAATGTGGCGATGTCTCAAAAATGTTGATGAAGATTGTAGCTTTCTACCCTGACCTTAATTGGAGTTAAAAGCTAGTGTTAGGGCTAGGGCTATGGTTAGGGTTATAGGTAGGGCTAGTGCTAGTGCTAGGGTTAGGGCTAGGGCTAGGGTTTAGGGCTAGGGTTAAGATTAGGGTTAGGCTATCACTAGAGCTAGGGTTAGGGTAGAAACACAAATCAAAACACCATAGCAGCAATTTTATGAGTTTTTATTTCATTTTCCTCAGTTTTACAGCTCCTAAATTTCGGCTTTAGTTTTGCTAATTTGATAAACCGACACAGCCATCATAAATGCACAGCCCACCACACAAACAAAGGATGGTAAGCCTGTGGGTTAACATGAAAAGCATTTCAAGTAAACACCCTTAGGTTTTGCACACTTTCGGATGATTTCTAACTGAAAACTACCGATTTTCGTCGTGTAAATGGGAATTAATAGGCACCTGCGGGGAGGTTGTCTCAGTCCGCTTATTGGAAGTGACCTGTCAAGAATTTTACTGATTTTGCTGATGAAATGCGAATGCATGTGGTATGCGAATGCTTCCTGTCTCAATAGCATCGTTTACAGTCAGAGATCATTGGTGTAATTCAGTATGAAAATATACGGAACGACTGATACTTACGACAGTTAAAGAAACGAAGACACAGAAGACGAAATACGTAAAGCAAAAAGATGTATGAAATTCGGGCAGAAAATGTATGAAAATGTATGTATAAAAATGTATGAATATGTATGAAATTCGGTACGAATTCGGGCAATTTTTTGTTTCATGCATTTTTTTGCTTTACGTATTTCGTCTTCTGTGTCTTCGTTTCTTTAACTGCCGTAAGGATCAGCCGTTCCGTATATTTTTTTACTTCAAATGTTTTACTGATCCAGGTCTACTTAAGATCCAGCAACTCTCAACGCCTTGTCGCTGTGGTCCTTCCAGTTTATAAACTTTGTATAATTCAGTATGGGTAAGACAACCGAGGAAAGAAATGTTGTCCGTAACACTGTATTTAGCCTCTCTCCTCCGCAGAGGCTCAAAAGGCTTTTCCGTGCGGAGAGAATCCCCTGAAAAAGTGAGTGCAGACGTAAAAGTAGGTGGTATGCGACGAGGGGAACCTCTGCCAGAAGCCACGCCCAATATGGCTGCAATCCGGGGAAGGGATTTTTTTAAATGTCTATACCTGGAGTGGTGTGCGTTCTTTTGCTCCTGTCGATAAAATGGCGGGTATGGGTGCGAAGTTCTTCGGGTTGCATAATGTTGACGAATTACTCACGAAAACGTTTCTAAATGCTTGGAAATCGGTCAAAGTTTGCTGCCCGCGCGACGACTGTGTTTCGAAAAGGCTTTTATTTTGTCATGATGGGCTAAATCTGATCACCATTTCAGCAGGTAATATTCCCGAGTGTCGTGTAGCGAAGAACAGCGAAGGCACGGAAACGATTTATTGAGAAAACTTCTGGCAGCTGAGACTCTGCATAACCTGTCAATTCTGTTTCAAAAGAGACTAGAACAAGTAAGCTTAATCTTTATCAATGCGCATTTTTTTCCATTCTGCAGAAGGGTGATGTAGCAGCTCTCGCAAGGTCTCACATGAATGGCTCGCTACCCTTCGAGAAAACAATAGAACAAACAATACGAACAATACCCCTAGCCCCAAGCACAATAGCAGCTGCTACACTCGAGGACCACTAGAATTACAAGCTTACGAGAGCTGCTACAGTACTGCTGCAGAAGTGCGAAATGAACGAACTTGACATTTGTATCTCGTAAATTAATTACGCCGGGACTTGTTTGGAAATATCTTTCTTTGATAGTATTAAGATGCAGTAAGCTTATAGACTTAAGTCTTTGGTAAATAAGCTTAATATTTACAGTATTAAAAAGGGCTATAGTAATTCTTTGTACCATTGCAGTTTATTTAATCTTACTTATCGTCCTCAATCTTAAATCTGTCTTAGAGATCTGATCCAATACTGAAAATACTAAGTTAAGCGCATTTGAAAAACAAACAAACAAGCAAATCAAGCAGATCACGTTGTCATTTTGTTTTACATAATACCGGTAATTGTAGATTGAGTACTCCCCTGAGTTTCTTTTTAAATAGCGAAAATTGAACCTCTTTAAATTCCTTATTCAGATCAATTGACAGTAACCTCTTTTGTCCCTGTTCCTTCAAATACAGAATATCCAATGAAGGGATCAAGTACCATTTCTCAACTTCACTTTTCCTTCAATTTTACTGGTATTTACTGAAACTAATTGTTGGGCATATGTTTGAGGCCATTTGATTATTGTAGAGTCAAATGAAAAAGTGTCATATCATTGATGTGCTAATTTGGAGAACTAGAAATCATTGTGAGCAACTAATGACAGCCCTACAATGAGGGTATGGGTTGTGGCTTTATTGTCATAAATAGCCTTTCACTACAGTCAGACTTACTCGAACCTAGCCTGAGCAAACAGCCGACGTTTCACGAGGTCGCCACTTTGAGCCCTTGCAAAACGACGTCTGAGTAACGAGGGCGCAAATTCCATACTGATGACGTGACACTACTCTGATCTTGGTAGAGCTTCTGATTGGTTGAAAGAAAATTCCAGCCAATCAGATGCACTAGCAAGATCTGGGTAGTGCACGTCATCAATATGGAATTTCTGCTGTCGTTACTCAGACGTCGTTTTGCGAGGGCTCAAGCGGCGACCTTGTGAAACGTCGGCTGTTTTCTCAGGCTAACTCGAACCATAAATTGTTGCTGAGAATCAAAATATACTCGGAGATACAGTTCACAGGGATGGGTACTGATCTCTGGGAGAAGGTACAGAGTTGTTTATTTCACCGAGTTAAAAAACCTCAGCATATTACAAAATTATGGAGACTGTCTTAAAGTTGCACGGTGATTCAATAAGAGCAAGTTCCTCCAATCTTTTGTTTTATACTTTTGGGGGCCTAAAACTGGACACAGAATGCCATTATAAAACCATTCACTGATCACTTAAAGCCCTCACCAGGTTCCCTCCCTCTTACTCAATGACACGCTTTGCCTTAATTTGTCAAGAGTTCAAAACATAAGTCAGGAAAGGATTCATAGAGTTTATCTTTGAATTCCTCTGCCACCTTTTTGGTTCCTTTCTCATTGACTTTTGGACTAAACTTCGTGGTTTACAGTGCCTTCAAGAGTATACCCATCAGGAGGCTCATGTGACTGATTGCACTCCCTTTAAAAAAAACACTTTTCAAGCAAAGCCACATTCGTTTAAACTGGTCTGGAAGTGCTTTTTTGAAAGAATACGCAGCCAGTGAGTGAGTTGCCTGACCGCTTTAAACTGGTCAATACTAGCCACAATTTGCTCGCACATCTTCACTGAGGTATGTCCTGGAAAGAATGAACTCTATATAGGGAGCTTTGAATAATGATAATAATAATAATAATAATAATAATAATAATAATAATAACAATTTTTTTTTTTTTAATAACAATAATAATAATAATAATAATAATAATGACAATAATAATAATAATGATAATAATAATAATAATAATAATAATAATAATAATAATATTATTATTATTATTATTATTTTATGATTAACATCTGAATTGTTTTGCTCAGTGCAATACAGATAATCTCTCATGAATAAATACTTCGCATATGATTTTAAAAAATTAAATTTTATTATTATGTCAGTGTAAGTATGAATCATTTGAAGTTATCTATAAAGGTGATTGTCCAGAAATGAGTGGCCAAATTAATGTGAAATGTTAATAAAGTGATTTAGATTGCCTCCTGAAACTGGTTGGTATTCAGTGATGATGATGACATAATAATAGCAATAACGACTACTTAGGTGATTATTTTGGATGATAAGTCACTGATATGGTTAAAATGTTATAATTACAAAAAATTGTTAGTGCTGATGACTGTGATGTAAGCTGTCACATAATACTTGTAATCCCGGTATCCCTTGCGTGCATGGTGATCGACCATGTGCTCTCGTTCGTGTAATCATTCTGTGTCGCTCGATTAAACGTGTTGTGATTACAACTCGGCCTATTTTATGCCTCGATAACACTTCATGGTGTCAGAAGTAAAGATTTTCGACGATGACATCTTTCCGAGTGCAGTTGCCGGAAAAGTTCGACTTCAGTCGACAAGAAGAGTGGCCGAAATGGAGCAGAAGGTTCGAGCGATTTCGCCAAGCGTCGAGACTTTCGAAGGAAGAAGAGGAAAGCCAGATCAATACGCTGCTTTACGCAATGGGTGATCAAGCAGACGACATTCTCCACTCCTTCAACCTAACTACGACGCAGCTAAAGCAGTATCACACCGTCAAAGCACGATTTGACGAGCACTTTGTGGTTCGCCGAAATACTATCTTCGAGCGAGCGAAATTTAACCGACGCCGCCAGGAAGATGGTGAGACCGTGGATACTTTCATCACTGCGTTGCATGCGATGGCCGAACGCTGCCACTACGGAACACTTAAGGATTAGATGATCCAAGACAGAATCGTGGTCGGTCTTTTAGACGCGAAACTATCAGAAAAACTCCAACTCGATGCCGAACTAACTTTGACAAAAGCAGTCACTTAGGCGCGACAAAGCGAAGCTGTCAAAAAACAACAAACCCTCTTGAGGAGCGACTTCAAGGAGTCAGGAGAAACGAAAACTGTCTGTGCTGTGAAAGCGAAGAAAACACCGAAATTTAAGAGTGAGGGTCAAGCGTCAGGAGCTTCGAAGAAGCCCCTCAAGACACATGCAAAAACTGATTCGAACCGTTGTGGACGCTGTGGGAAATCTCCGAGTCACGCACGGACAAATTATCCAGCTAAAGACGCGACATGCCACAAATGTAACATGAGAGGTCACTGGGGAGCCGTTTGCAGATCTCAAAAAAACTGTGGGCGAAGTCGAAGAAGATGATTATGCGTTTCTCAGTGAAATTGGAAGTGGATCAAATGGAGGCTTTTGGTCCGTGGATCTCTGGCTAAACGTACAACTCTACTGTTCGTTTCAAGATTGACACCGGAGCAGACGTGACCATAATCCCGGAAAGAATCTACCGAGAGCTGCAACCCACTCCAGCTCTTTCCAGTTCAAGCAAGACCTTAATTGGCCCGGCTGAAACAACACTTCCCGTTCGTAGGTGCTTCCAAGGGAAAATCCAGAAAGCTGACAAATCCCTAGAACAGGAGATATTTGTTGTCGATGGTGCCCGCCAACCGCTCCTTGGTCGACCAGCTATAGAAGCCTTGAAGATTGTCGAACTGGTACAAGAAGTAGAAACCACCGATTTCAGAACTAAATTCCCAAACCTCTTTAAGGGTTTAGGAAAACTGGATGGACCGGATTACGAGATCAAACTCAAACCAGATGCCAAGCCACATGCACTCTCCACACCGAGAAGGGTTCCGGTACCTCTTCTTTCAAAGGTCAAAGATGAACGTTCCCGCATGGAGCAGATGCAAATTATCTCTCGAGTCGACGAAGCGACCGAGTGGTGCCCAAGAATGGTGGTGGTTCCCAAAGCAAATGGGAAAGTGTGCATTTGTGTGGATCTAACTAAATTGAACGAAAACATCCTGAGGGAGTTTTAATCCCTTCCTAGTGTAGACCACACATTAGCTCAACTGGCGGGAGCAACTGTGTTCACCAAACTCGATGCAAATTCTGGGTTCTGGCAGATTGCCCTATCCCCAGAGTCAGCGAAATTGACCACTTTTATCACCCCATTTGGAAGGTTCTGTTTCAACCGTCTCTCAATTGGAATAAGCTCAGCCCCTGAACACTTCCAAAAGCGGATCTCGCAGGTCTTGGAAGGGACTGAAGGTTCTCTTTATCAGATGGACGACATCCTGGTCTACGGTAAGTCAGTGAAAGAGCACGATGAGCACCTAGAAGCAACTCTTCTCAAGCTTCAGAAAGCTAACCTTGCCTTGAATGAAGAGAAGTGCGAGTTCTCTAAGCCTTCAGTCGAATTCCTCGGCACTGTCATTGATTCTAAAGGAGTGCAATTTGACCCCAAGAAAGTAGAGGCTATACTGCAGATGGAGACACCTATGGGCCAATCAGAACTTGGGAGATTCCTTGGCATGGTCAATCAATTAAACAAGTTCCAACCCCAAATAGCTGAGCTGTCTAAGCCACTGAGGGATCTACTGAGTACTACGAACCATTGGTCATGGAGTGAAGCACAAGATAATGCCTTCTCTGCCTTGAAGAGGAGCCTAACTACAACTCCTACCCTCGCACACTATGACGCAAGACGCCAGACAACACTTAGCTTTCCACTGATGCATCATCCTACGGGCTTGGAGCGGTTTTACTTCAAAAGCAGGATGATGAACAGTGGCGCCCTGTTGCATATGCTTCACGAGCCATGAATCCTACTGAGCAGCGGTATGCCCAGATAGAAAAAGAGGCCCTGAGCATAACTTGGGCAAGTGAACGCTTTGTCGACTACCTGATTCCCCTCAGGTACCACATCGAAAATGACTATAAGCCTTTAGTCCTACTACTGAGTACCAAGAACCTAGAGGATCTCCCAGCCAGACTTCAAAGGTTCCCAATGCAGATGATGCGGTGGTTGAGCTACACCATTTCGCATGTACCTAGAAAATCCCTGTGCACAGCAGACGCCCTGTCGCGAGCACCACTGGCCAGACCTTTAAATCACGAAGAGAAGAAGTTGGAGACCGATGTCCAAGCTTATGTTGACTCGATCGTTAAGTACCTTCCTGCTGCAGAGAGTCGACTGGAGGAGCTTAGGTCCCAACAGCAGCAAGATGGAAATGGAAATGGAAATGGAAATGGTCTTTAATGGTTATTCCTTGACAGGCTTTCCAATAACTATTTACAATAATATAATAATAATTAATACTAAGATCCTAATGTACAATAAATAGCATAAAAATTATCTAATAAATATGTATGTATATATCAATGAGTATCAATCCGTCACAAGGCACAAGGCAGCTGATGACTTACTGCACTGAAGGATGGCCGGACAGATTCCACCTTCCTGGTCCTCTCAAACCCTAAGCGGCGCTTATTAAATTATTTTCGGTAAAAGTGCGGCGATTATTCCAGTAGCGGCCCTTAATCGATCATTTACGGTATTAGGTTCTTATTCAGTTCACTGCTATACATGAGTAAAGACGATGAAAATAAACCAGTTAACATAAGGATTGTCTAAGGGTGAACACTTCCAAACAAACGCCTTATCTTTTATATTTCTCTTCTTGTATTTTTGTTATATTGCACCACCTTTCTTTTTCAGTGAGTTCCAATAGTCGTCATCCGTCCGACCTGATGCATGGTGAAATAATGTACTTCTATTAATAAAATTATTTCTAAAAATTATACAGAAACTGTGACCTTTTTAAAGCTTTTTTTTTATTTCAGTTAATTTTGGAAAAAAAGGTGCAAAACGACCCCGGCAGGACTCGACACGGTCAAGGCTAACAACGGTAATAAAAACATGAAACAAAGGACCTTGCTGAGCTTCATAACCAGATTCTTTTATTAACTATGTGCTAAGAACAGAAAAGAAAAGTTAACTCAACATTATTCGGGATCACTCAAAAAGGTGGCCAAACTGACGTGTTAAACAAGTTGAACATTAATATGTGAAATGAACTGAAATTTGAACTGCGGATAAAGAAGGAATTATATGCAGAGTATCGCAGTGAGGGTGTTTCAACTTAAGTAGTTGAAAAGAAGAAACCTGAAAAAATTCAGGCTTGAACGGGAATCGAACTCATGACCTCTGCGATACCGGTGCAGTGCAAGTTGAATCGGAACGATATTGAACGGCAGGTGCTGAATGGAATGTTAGACCCGTCTGTCGGGGGGCCTAATTAAAAAAAATAAGCCTCAAACGAACTATAGAACAATTTATTTAGTGAATCAGAGTACCTGATGGCCCGCTGCAAGGTCACACCCGGCCATTGCTTCCAATTCTGTCCATCATCCATACTCTTCGTTGCGCACTTACTTAAACTTGGAAACCGATTCCCGTTGATTCCTCTCATATGCTTGAGGTATTTGTGACATCCGGCGTTTCAATTAGGGGCACAAAAGGGGGAGCGCAGACGCTGCGAGCAGGATTCGAACCTGCGCGGGGAGACCCCATTGGATTTCAAGTCCAACGCCTTAACCACTCGGCCATCGCAGCGGACGCTATCTTCTTTCTAAAAGAAAACTATTAGCTTTGACCGACAATCAGTGCATACAATAACATATTTTGTTGTTACCATGAAGATATATTAACAGATGAACACTTTTCTCAAAGCGAAGCCTTATGAAAACCCGTTCATATGAAAATGAGTTCTGTTTGGAAGTGAGGAAGCTAAAGGCAATTCGAAAATATTTTACCTTTCTTCGCCGATAGATAACGTTCGATAAACAAGAACTGTCAATACACATACATAGCAAACTGTTTCGAGCGGGAATAGGAATCAATCCTTATTTTACATTTAGTAGCCATATTCTTATAATAACTAAGAGGATCATAACTACCGTAACTATGCTGTAAGGCATTTCATTTTAATTTAAAAGAATTACGAGTAAACAAGTAAAGGGTTGTTTTAGCAACCTTCCTAAGTTAAACTTGGATTAGAGACGAGCGAATTGCGTATCATGTCTTGTCGAATAAGCCACCAATCAAATTGATGTTGGAGTCGTTGCCTTTAATTCCTATTTGCACGCACTTTTCAGTGATCGTGATACGCAACATTCCCTTCTTTCAAATGGTCTTTTCTTTGCACGTCGTTTCTGCTAATATTAATGTATTAGGGTGATTTGCCTTGAATTTTCTAAGGTGTTTCACTCAGTTCTTCAGCCGGAGCTGCGATGGCCGAGTGGTTAAGGCGTTGGACTCGAAATCCAATGGGGTATCCCCGCGCAGGTTCGAATCCTGCTCGCAGCGTACCGTTTTTGTCACATTTTTCCTTCTTGTACATGTTTCAGCCCGAGTTCGTTAAACTTTACACAGGAAGACCGCTAAGATCAGACGCTGCTGTTAGGTTCAACTTGGGCGTCAGAAGATACGCCACAAGATAAGGCGATTTTATGGAACTGCTCCTGATCAATCGGACCATGTTTATAATATTGCCGCACTTCTAAAGAATGACTGACCAATGTTTTCCAACTATAAATTATTTCATTTTACCATTAGGTGCTTTACGATTTATACATCCAACTTTTTTTTAAAGAATGCAACTAATAAGTAACCTGAACGTTTACGTTAAAGGTGGAAACTGCAAGCCTTACAATTCCCTGTGATCCATTAAACTCCAGGGCGGCATTAAAGGAACGAGGATTCTAAGGCAGGGAGAGGAGTGTGGCAACAAAATGGCCCTTTTGAGTTGATTGCTAAGTAATGAGCGCTGGGTGCAACCTGCTTGGACCGGATGGTCCACCCTTTGACCCAAGGCCAATGTTAAGGTGATTCCCCGGAAAAAGAATCTGCCATAGATTTGTAATGAAGCTTGGCATAACTATTCAACAAGTCATGTAGGGTCTAAAACTGCAATAAAAATGGGGGTCACCGTGTTCGTTTTAGTGGTATACTGCTGATGAATACAGTGTTTAAGGCATTTTCAGGCAATAAACGCGCGAAGCCAATATGCTCAATATTTCAACTGTAGATTGATATTTCATGTATAGGTTGACTTTGTACATATGTATAGTCATCAGTGTTGAACAAAACATGGCCGAAAAGCTTCAAAGCTACTGGAAACTAAAAAAGTAGACGGTGACGAAGGTAGATTGATGTGCGGTCCTCTACCCTAAATGGCTTTTTTCGTAGGATTTTTTCAACTGTGCAAACTCTGATCATAGATTTTTGCTAACTTTTTATATTTGCTTTGGGAACACTGTCCTGATTGAGTTTATACAATAAAAAATGGGGGTTACCGTACTCGATTAGGAGAAAACGACCATTTATTTCTCTAAACAACTCAGTTTTCATAGAAAACCTACCAAGTTCCGAAAGTGCGCGCGCTCGTGCGCGCGCTAATCACGCAAAAAATGATGCGAAGAAAGGATGCGCAATGCAATTGAATGGAATCACCTTAAGTGCTCTGCCACAATCGACTGGAAGCTCGGGTACCACAGGGAGCAGCAGAGACAGTGGGGAAAGGGGACAGGGAGGGGCGTAAGAGGTAAGAGATCCACATGAGAGGGGTAGGCAGTGTTTCTAGTTCCAGGTACTTTTTTGTAAGCTGAATGTATCTTTTGGCAATATTAGAGGTGTTGTTTCCTAACTAATTCTTGTGAAAGCTATAAAATATTCACGTATTCCAACAATGTACACCTTGTGAATATCAGTTTTATATTGCTCACAACAAACTGCTTATTTGTTTTAGTTGTTTTGTTTGGAATACTTCAATAATCGCCTCTAGCAGTTACGTCAGATGAGAAAACCAACATTGTGAAGGGAGGAGAGGGTGTTGACAATTGCAGAAATGTGGGGATGTCTCAAAAATGTTGATGAAGATTGTAGCTTTCTACCTTGACCTTAATTGGAGTTAAAAGCTAGCGTTAGGGCTAGGGCTATGGTTAGGGTTATGGGTAGGGCTAGTGCTAGTGCTAGGGTTAGGGCTAGGGCTAGGGTTTAGGGCTAGGGTTAAGATTAGGGTTAGGCTATCACTAGAGCTAGGGTTAGGGTAGAAACACAAATCAAAACACCATGGCAGCAATTTTATGAGTTTTTATTTCATTTTCCTCAGGTTTACAGCTCCTAAATTTCGGCTTTAGTTTTGCTAATTTGATAAACCGACACAGCCATCATAAATGCACAGCCCACCACACAAACAGAGGATGGTAAGCCTGTGGGTTAACATGACAAGCATTTCAAGCAAACACCCTTAGGTTTTGCACACTTTCGGATGATTTCTAGCTGAAAACTACCGATTTTCGTCGTGTAAATGGGAATTAATAGGCACATACGGGGAGGTTGTCTCAGCCCACTTTTTTTAAGTGACCTGCCAAGAATTTTCCTGATTTTGCTGATGAAATGCGAATGCATGTGGCATGCGAATGCTTCCTGTCTCAATAGCATCGTTTACAGTCAGAGATCGTTGGTGTAATTCAGTATGGGTAAAACAACCGAGGAAGGAAATGTTGTTCGTAACACTGTATTTAGCCTCTCTCCTCCGCAGAGGCTCAAAAGGGTTTTCCGTGCGGAGAGAATCCCCTGAAAAAGTGAGTGCAGGCGTAAAAGTAGGTGGTATGCGGCGAGGGGAGCCTCTGTCAGAAGCCACTCCCAATATGGCCGCCATCCGGGGGAGGCATTTTTTTAAATGTCTATACCTGGGGTGGTGTGCGTACTTTTACTCCTGTCGGTAAAATGGCGGGAAATGCTGGAAATCGGTCAAAGTTTGCTGCCCGCGCGACGACTGTGTTTCAAAAAGGCTTTTATTTTGTCATGATGGGCTAAATCTGATCACCATTTCAGTAGGTAATATTCCCAAGTGTCGTGTAGCGAAGAACAGCGAAGGCACGGAAACGATTTATTGAGAAAACTTCTGGCAGCTGAGACTCTGCATAACCTGTCAATTCTGTTTCAAAAGAGACTAGAACAAGTAAGCTTAATCTTTATCAATGCGCATTTTTTTCCATTCTGCAGAAGTGGGAAATGAACGAACTTGACATTTGTATTTCGAAAATTAATTACGCCGGGACTTGTTTGGAAATACCTTTCTTTGATAGTATTAAGATACAGTAAGCTTACAGACTTAACACTGGACGAAAAAATAGATTTGAGCAGCTTTACAACTGAAGTAAATATGATGCAAATTTAGGGTTCTAAATTTGACCGAAATATGCTCTGGAGGCAATCATAATGTAAAAGCAGATGTTTGCTTCCGCTGAATTTGCGCGCAAATACCACGTAAATATCACCTCTACTTCACATTTGCTTCATTTTTGATACCACCGTAAATCAACATCTTTGCCATACATTTGCTTTAGATTTGCTCTCTATGCAAAAATACTACATTTGCTGTCAGCGTAAATCTAGGGAAACACCGTGCAAACCTATTTGTTTGCATCATTGTTTTATCACATTTACCGAAGCTACACATAAAAACATTTGTTTGTGTAATATCCATGGTTTGCTTCAGGGGCAAATATGCCCCTTAACACTCAATTTATATTACTATCAAATCAACAAATTTAAGTGTGAATATTAATATATGAAATTCATATATTGAACTGCGGATAAAGATAGAATTATATGTAGATCATCGCAGTGAGGGTTTTTCAACCTAAGCGGTTGAAAAGAAGAAACCTGAAAAATTCAGGCTTGAACGGGAATCGAACCCATGACCTCTGTGATACCATCTTTATCCATCTATCTTTATCCGCAGTTCAATATATGAATTTCACATATTAATATTCATTTATTCTCCATCTACGGGATAAATACGAACTCTCAATTGACCAGCTCCCAGTTGGCTTGATAGCTCAGTTGGTTAGAACGCTGCACCGGTATCACAGAGGTCATGGGTTCGATTCCCGTTCAAGCCTGGATTTTTCAGGTTTCTTCTTTTCAACCGCTTAGGTTGAAAAACCCTCACTGCGATGATCTACATATGATTCTAAATTTAAGTGTATTATCTCAAATTTGCTATAAGTACAAATATGGCCATCTTCACCAAATTCGCATACATATCAAATTCAGAAATTTGCCTGCATTTTTCTCATATTTACTATAGGGCAAAATATACGCTGGAACCCCGTTAACGCTCACATTTGCTATCGGTACAAATATGGCCATCTTCACCAAATTCGCAGATATCACATTACGAAATTTCCATGCATTACTCTCATGATTACCATAGGAGCAAAATATACGGTGGAACCGCGTTAATACTGCCACATATATTACATAACGGGTCGCGAAGAACCTGACCGTCGACTAACAAGGAAACCGGGTTAAACCAGTTTCTTCCGGACTTCTACGGGACGCTGCAACCTCTAACCTCACACGCCGTCTTTAGGTCGCTTTGTTGGTAAATTGCAGCCAAACTGTGACCAAAAAGGAAGTCGTGAAGTTTCTATTCAGCGCGCTACCCCACACAATCGGAACGCCTGGAACAGGCTAGCCAAATTCAAACATCGAATTTCAAATACGACAGTCGTTTTATTTCAGTTTGTCCCAATGGTCGTCTTTCAAAGGACTCTGCCACGGGAATTTTTCCGTTTTGGGGCGAAAATGTGCTGAAGTTTAAATTAAACAGCATACTCCTAGAACGTCAAGAGAAGGAAAGCCTGATGTTTTCAATTTGCAGTCCATGTCTATCCTAGCGATCCGCAGCCAAACACATTTAATTATAGTCTCAGAGAACTGGTAAAGTAGTTTTAAACGAAACGCAACCAGTATTTTTGTGTTTCCTCTGATTGGAATTTGTCTCAGTTTAGCTTTTCAAAGTTATCTTAAGAAATTGGTTACAGTGTCCCTTTAGGAAGGTGCAAACTTACAGTAATACTCACTTCGACGAAAGTATTTAGAGTGAAATCAAAATTTCTTGGCCGAAACTACAATGTTGGATCATTTGTATGTGTAACAATTTTCACAGCGCATACCGGAAACCTTGGAAAATCGCTTGCACGAGGCTCGCGCACAACCCCGACCCCAGGATCTTCTCCCGGGGAAGGATTCACAAAGCTGTCCCAAGTAAAGATGAATCCTAAGTATTGTTTTGCAAAGCTGTCCTAAGTAAAGATGAATCCTAAGTATTGTTTTTTTTAACAAAAGACTTTTGTTTTCTAACAATACATAGGACATATCTTACCTGAGGAGGGCTTCATGAATCCAGCCGCCGGTTAAAAATGGCTTGCGGAGAAACCCCTGAGAAAGGCTGCCAAAATGCTCCAAAACACCTGGAGTATTTTGACGCGTGAAACAATTAAAATACTCCGTGTCATTTGAATAACGGTTTTAGATTGCAAGAAAACAAATGTTTGCCATCCGCTAAAAATAAGGTAAGTGAACGCCATTTGATCGTGTCACACAGTAAAATCTCCAACCGCCCTTTTAAACGCAGAGAAGGCCCTGGTGACGAGAAAAGCACACATGTTGGTGCATGACCGCACCACTGAGCATGGTGCGATGTGTTCATACCAAATATGTGTCAAAAATGCGCAGTGAAACGAGCAGCAAAAATCTGGCCAACCCGTACACAAACAAAGAGATAGCAAAGTGCCGGGTAGGCCCATGCTCTGTTATACAAATAAGAAACGGGGAGATAGGCTGGTGAAGTACCCCTCAGCAAAAATAATCCCGTTAAAAATGTATCAACTTTTTCATACCCCTCCTTCCAACTTAATTTCAAGCGACTTAAATGGGGTGTAAAACTGGAGTCAGTTGCACCTATAACAGCCCATGTTCGATAATTTTGACCTGGCACAAAGGCTTTTTTGCATCAATTCTCTTGCGGAAATTTAAAGACAAAAGAATCTTGGAAAATTTGCAATTAGTGGCAAAAGAACGTGGGCTATTATGAAGAGCGCATAGTGAAGACAAGTCATGGGGTGGATAAAGATCCCCCCTGAAAGCATTAAATTTTATTTCAAGGATTTCGGATTAAATACAAAGATCATTTCTGATGTAAATGGACTTTCGTTTTGGAGCTTCTGACAAAAACAATGACTTCATCAACTCAACTCATTACACCTCACTACATTTAGTCAAATGAAGTCATTTTCTTGCTGGCAATAGACAAAAGGCAATAGAAACAAACCCCACTGTATTTTTGGGTCCAGAGCTTCTCATTGAAATGAGCGGAAAGGGGCATGATTTAAAAACTGCATTTACTGTAGAAATAATATCATGATTCGATAGTCAACATGAATGGGAAAAGTTTCAGTATTTAAAATCCATTATTTATTCACCCTACAGAGTAGGCTTCTGCTAACTTAACAGATGAAACATCTGTCCTGTCCCATTTCTGGTGCGCTGCCTAAAGATGAAACATCTGGGCAACTACAAGCTTCCACCTACTCTGCAATGTTAAATTTACAAATTGGAGTTAAAAATTTCCAAGTTTACCTAATTGAATTTTGTATTAATTTCCTAAATGACATCCCTATAATTTTCTACAGTAGAGAGTTTAGAAAAGGGGTTATTTCAAAAAGGAGCCCTAGCAATGATTTAGTTTTGTGATCCGTTATCATGTAGTTGTTCAGCCCACAGAGTAGGTTTCTGCTAACTTAACAGATGAAACATCTGTCCTGTCCCGTTTCCGGTGTGCTGCCTAAAGATGAAACATCTGGGCAACTACAAGCTTCCACCTACTCTGCAATTTAAAACTTTGACTTACAAATTGGAATTCAGACTTGACTTATTTGCTTTTGTGCACATACCACTCCTCTACGGTTTGAGAGTTTGAAAAAGGGGTCATTTCAAAAAGGAGTCCTAGCAACAAAACCAGACACAGTGATTTTGCTTCCCATTTGCACTTATAGTAAGAGTACATATTACTGGTTTTATAACTAGTTATTTTATAATCTCGAGTTACATACATGTGTACTCTACAAAGTGAAATACCAGATTCAGGCATTGGAGGTGATCACAAATTAAAACTAATAAAATTTGATTAGTCAAGTACTTGATTTAGTTTGGGAAATGGGTTGAACTGATTACTAGTTAGCACTCAAACACTTTTCTGGAATTAATATTGTGTCAATAAGAACTGCATTATTGCTCTGATTGGTGCCAGGCATATCCATATTGGCTAATTTATAATCTAACAGCAGTTCATGCAGGTTAGATGTGTTATCATAGTTGAAAGACAGAAAATCCCTACACGTAGTTTGGGAAAAGATGTTTTTGCTGTAGACTAAGTTGGATTTCATCAGCTCAGAAGCTTGGGCCACCGTATGAAAGTTTAGTGATAGCCGGCAAAATCAACTAAAAGTCCCTGCTTTGAATTTTTTTAACATTTCTATGTTCATTTCGCTAGTTCGAGACTTAGTAGTACGGGCTGCGCATGTCCTTAATTCTACTTATCATTGCAGTAGACTAAAATATTGTTTCAAGAAAGCATCCTGTTTTGCCACAGCCTGGTCATTATAATTAGTTAGTTAGTTACTTTGTTTATTTGTTTTTGTTTTTGTTTTTTTTTTTGTTCTGCTTTTTACCAACTGCTCTTGATCATGAGTTATCATCATTTATTTCTTGTGACAACAGCAAACACAAACTGGCAAAAGATGCGTCATCTTGGCAGCCCTGCTAATAAAAGATGTGTCATCTTAAGAGCAGGAATGGTTGCTAATGACACAAAGAAACAAATATTCTTTAATTGAGTTTCAAGTCACAGTTAACATTAGTGGCAAAAAAACCCATCATCTCAGTGGACAGTCCTTCTACAAAAGGAAGTGTCTCTATTGTCTGACTTAATTGTTATAGACCAAAAAAGCAAAGCCAAAAAACATTAATTTCGTCTCATTCTTTCCTTAGAATCCTAGTTCAATCAGACCTCATAAATAAATTGATGTGGATTAGATGAAATTTTTTAAATAAATTCTGTATCCAACTTGCCATGCAATGCTGTTTTGCCCTCCAAAATTTTGCTTTCATGAAGCACTGATTGAAGCTGATACAAAATAGCCAGAAAAGTGTTGTCCCTGATTGAAATGTTCGTATAAATCACCGAGGAGTCCGGACCCGCCAAAGAAGATCAGACCCGCCGAGGAAACCAGTCAAAAAAGCGCCGCCATCACGAAACTTGCGGACCAGAGGAGTAAAGTGATCAGGACAATGCGTACTACATTCAAAGCAACTACACTGCAGTTTACGCAGTTTATGAACAACATGTACAAACTAACAGAGAGTGCTATAATTTCAAAGAACGCAGTCTAGACAAACACACTTTAGCTTCAAACAGAAAAGGATCGAAAACCACATTTGACAGTTGGCTGGCTACCTTTGGGTAGCCAATAGAAATCCAGGATTTTCGATCCGCACAGTGGGTATATATACACGACAGAAAACCTATGCCAAGCAGAATGTCTTGTCATTCTCGCAAAGTACACGAGCTTGAATAAAGCATAACTCACAAAGCCAATCCCGGCAACTGATGAGACCCATGTGGAGGGTCGAAACCATGGTCTTGCCTGTACATATTGGCATATTTGAACACACAGTCAATGGAACGCGAATTGCTGACCGCAACAGGAGGAATTAGATATCTAGCTCCTAGACACGAAACTCAGTTTCAAGAGGAGTTAGTCACACATATTTGACTGAAGCCGAGTTCAGCCATCTATTACACGTTGCATAGCTCTAAAGAAGTTACAACTTCAATTTCTTGACGAGATGGGTCTATAGATCACACTCCGTGATGCGAAACCCTACATCCTGCAACAGAGTTTTTAAGATAATATTAGCCGGGCCCGGCACTACAAACAAAGAAACTCGTCAAGTTGCAGATAATATTTCGGATCCTTTATTGTCAGAAATTTAAGCATTAAAGGCTGAGAAACCTATCAAGTCCGTAAACGAGCCACATTCAACAATCTAATATACCAAGAGCAGCATTAGAAGTCGCTTTACAGACGATCAAAGGTCAAATATTACAAACAGGCGTAGAGCCGTAGGAGTCCATCATACAAATAGCAGACATGACCTTTATACAGTAACAGTCCTTAAAATGCGACGCCTTAATTTTCACGGCTCTATTCAGTCTCCACTTAAAAATCCTCCAGACTTAACCCACTACAAAAATACAAGAAGCTAAATTGGTCGAAAGACCGAGTGATCTAAGGCACGGCTTACAAAGACGTGAAGTAGGAGTCGTGCAGGCCTTCCCACACCTTTTTATATCCGGGACTTGTTTGGAAATATCTTTCTTTGATAGTATTAAGATGCAGTAGGCTTATAGACTTAAGTCTTTGGTAAATAAGCTTAATATTTACAGTATTAAAAAGAGCTATAGTAATTTTTTGTACCATTGCAGTTTATTTAATCTTACTTATCGTCCTCAATCTTAAATCTGTCTTAGAGATCAGATCCAATAACCTTATTTGAAAAACAAACAAACAAGGAAATCAAGCAGATCACGTTGTCATTTTGTTTTACATAATACCGGTAATTGTAGATTGAGTACTCCCCTGAGTTTCTTTTTAAACACCCAAATTTCAACGTCCTAAAATTCCTTAGTCAGATCAGTTAACAGTAGCCTCTTTTGTCCCTCCCTGTTCCTTCAAATACAGAATATCCAGTACCATTTCTCAACTTCACTTTTCCTTCAATTTTACTGGTATTTACTAAAACTAATTGTTGGGCATATGTTTGATGCCATTTGATTATTGTAGAGTCAAATGAAAAAGTGTTATGGCATTGATGTGCTAATTTGGAGAACTAGAAATCATTGTGAGCAACTAATGACAGCCCTACAATGAGGGTATGGGTTATGGCTTTATTGTCATAAATAGCCTTTCACTACAGTCAGACTTACTCGAACCTAGCCTGAGCAAACAGCCGACGTTAGACGAGGTCGCCACTTTGATCCCTCGCAAAACGACGTCTGAATAACGAGTGCAGAAATTCCATACTGATGACGTGACACTACTCTGATCTTGGTACAGCTTCTGATTGGTTGAAAGAAAATTCCAGCCAATCAGATGCACTACCAAGATCTGGGTAGTGCACGTCATCAGTATGGCATTTCTGCTGTCGTTACTCAGACGTCGTTTTGCGAGGGCTCAAGCGGCGACCTTGTGAAACGTCGGCTGTTTTCTCAGGCTAACTCGAACCATAAATTGTTGCTGAGAATCAAAATATACTCGGAGATACAGTTCACAGGGATGGGTAATGATCTCTGGGAGAAGGTACAGCGTTGTTTATTTCACCGAGTTAAAATACCTCAGCATATTACAAAATTATTGGGACTGTCTTAAAGTTGGTGATTCAATAAGAGCAAGTTCTTCCAATCTGTTGTTTTATACTTTTGGGGGCCTAAAGCTGGACACACAATTCCATTATAAAATCATCCACTGATCACTTAAAGCCCTCACCAGGCTTCCTTCCCTCTTACTCAATGACACGCTTTGCCTTAATTTGTCAAGAGTTCAAAACATAAGTCAGGAAAGGATTCATAGAGTTTATCTTTGAATTCCTCTGCCACCTTTTTGGTTCCTTTCTCATTGACTTTTGGACTTAACTTCGTGGTTTACAGTGCCTTCAAGAGTATACCCATCAGGAGACTCATGTGACTGATTGCACTCCCTTTAAAAAAAAACACTTTTCAAGCAAAGCCACATTCGTTTAAACTGGTCTGGAAATGCTTTTTTGAAAGAATACGCAGCCAGTGAGTGAGTTGCCTGACCGCTTTAAACAGGTCAATACTAGCCACAATTTGCTCACACATCTTCACTGAGGTATGTCCTGGAAAGAATAAAATTTATATAGTGAGCTTTGAATAATAATAATAATAATAATAATAATAATAATAATAATAATAATAATAATAGTAATGATAATAATAATAATAATAATGAAAATAATAATAATAATATTATAATAATAATAATTATTATTATTTTATGATTAACATCTGAATTGTTTTGCTCAGTGCAATACAGATGATCTCTCATGAATAAATACTCTGCTTATGATTTTCAAAAATTAAATTTTATTATCATGTCAGCGTAAGTATGAATCATTTGAAGTTATCTATGAAGGTGATTGTCCACAAATTAATGGCCAAATTAATGTGAAATATTAATAAAGTGATTTAGATTGCCTCCTGAAACTTGTTGGTATTCAGTGATGATGATGACATAATAATAGCAATAATGACTGCTTAGGTGATTATTCTGGATGATAAGTCACTGATATGGTTAAAATGTTATAATTACAAAAAATTGTTAGTGCTGATGACTGTGATGTAAGCTTTTACATAATACTTGTAATCCCAGTATCCCTTGCGTGCATGGTGATCGACCATGTGCTCTCTTTCGTGTAATCATTCTGTGTCGCTCGATTAAACGTGTTGTGATTACAACTCGGCCTATTTTATGCCTCAATAGCACTTTATGGCGTCAGAAGTAAAGATTTTCGACGATGACATCTTTCCGAGTAGAGTTGCCGGAAAAGTTCGACTTCAGTCGACAAGAAGAGTGGCCGAAATGGAGCAGAAGGTTCGAGTGATTTCGCCAAGCGTCGGGAGTTTCGAAGGAAGAAGAGGAAAGCCAGATCAATACGCTGATTTACGCAATAGGTGATCAAGCACACGATATTCTCCACTCCTTCAACCTAACTACAACGCAGCTAAAGCAGTATCACACCGTCAAAGCACGATTTGACGAGCACTTTGTGGTTCGCCGAAATACTATCTTCGAGCGAGCGAAATTTAACCGACGCCGCCAGGAAGATGGCGAGACCGTGGATACTTTCATCACTGCATTGCATGCGATGGCCGAACACTGCGACTACGGAACACTTAAGGATGAGATGATCCGAGACAGAATCGCGCTCGGTCTTTTAGACGCGAAACTATCGGAAAAACTCCAACTCGATGCCGCACTAACTTTGACAAAAGCAGTCACTCAGGGGCGACAAAGCGAAGCTGCCAAAAAACAACAAACCCTGTTGAGGAGCGACTTCAAGGAGTCAGGAGAAACAAAAACTGTCTATGCTGTGAAAGCGAAGAAAACACCGAAATTTAAGAGTGAGGGTCAAGCGTCAGCAGCTTCGAAGAAGCCCTTCAAGAAACATGCAAAAACTGAATTGAATCGTTGTGGACGCTGTGGCAAATCTCCGAGTCACGCACGGACAAATTGTCCAGCTAAAGACGCGACTTGCCACAAATGTAACATGAGAGGTCACTGGGGAGCCGTTTGCAGATCTCAAAAAACTGTGGGCGAAGTCGAAGAAGATGATTATGCGTTTGTCGGTGAAATTGGAAGTGGATCAAATGGAGGCTTTTGGTCCGTGGATCTCCGGCTAAACAAATCTACTGTTCGTTTCAAGATTGACAACGGAGCAGACGTGACCATAATCCCGGAAAGAATCTACCGAGAGCTGCAACCCACTCCAGCTCTTTCCAGTTCAAGCAAGACCTTAATTGGCCCGGCTGAAACAACACTTCCCGTTCGTGGGTGCTTCCGAGGGAAAATCCAGAAAGCTGACAAATCCCTAGAACAGGAGATATTTGTTGTCGATGGTGCCCGCCAACCTCTCCTTGGTCGACCAGCTATAGAAGCCTTGAAGATTGTCGAACTGGTACAAGAAGTAGAAACCATCGATTTCAGAACTAAATTCCCAAACCTCTTTAAGGGTTTAGGAAAACTGGATGGACCGGATTACGAGATCAAACTCAAACCAGATGCCAAGCCACATGCACTCTCCACACCGAGAAGGGTTCCGGTACCTCTTCTTTCAAAGGTCAAAGATCAACTCTCCCGCATGGAGCAGATGCAAATTATCTCTCGAGTCGACGAAGCGACCGAGTGGTGCGCGGGAATGGTGGTTGTTCCCAAAGCAAATGGGAAAGTGCACATTTGTGTGGATCTAACTAAATTGAACGAAAACATCCTGAGGGAGTTTCACCCCCTACCTAGCGTAGACCACACATTAGCTCAACTGGCGGGAGCAACTGTGTTCACCAAACTCGATGCAAATTCTGGATTCTGGCAGATTGGCCTATCGCCAGAGTCAGCGAAATTGACCACTTTTATCACCCCATTTGGAAGGTTCTGTTTCAACCGTCTCCCATTTGGAATAAGCTCAGCCCCTGAACACTTCCAAAAGCGGATCTCGCAGGTCCTGGAAGGGACTGAAGGTGCTCTTTGTCAGATGGACGACATCCTGGTCTACGGCAAGTCAGTGAAAGAGCACAATGAGCACCTAGAAGCAACTCTTCTCAAGCTTCAGAAAGCTAACCTTGCCTTGAATGAAGAGAAGTGCGAGTTCTCTAAGCCTTCAGTAGAATTCCTCGGCACTGTCATTGATTCTAAAAGAGTGCAAGTTGACCCCAAGAAAGTAGAGGCTATACTGCAGATGGAGACACCTAAGGACCAATCAGAACTTAGGAGATTCCTTGGCATGGTCAATCAATTAAACAAGTTCCAACCCCAAATAGCTGAGTTGTCTAAGCCACTGAGGGATCTACTGAGTACTAAGAACCATTGGTCATGGAGTGAAGCACAAGATAATGCCTTCTCTGCCTTGAAGAGGAGCCTAACTACAACTCCTACCCTCGCACACTATGACGCAAGACGCCAGACAACACTTAGCTTTCCACTGATGCATCATCCTACGGGCTTGGAGCGGTTTTACTTCAAAAGCAGGATGATGAACAGTGGCGCCCTGTTGCATATGCTTCACGAGCCATGAATCCTACTGAGCAGCGGTATGCCCAGATTGAAAAAGAGGCCCTGGGCATAACTTGGGCAAGTGAACGCTTTGTCGACTACCTGATTGGCCTCAAGTACCACATCGAAACTGACAATAAGCCTTTAGTCCCACTACTGAGTACCAAGAACCTAGAGGATCTCCCAGTCAGAATTCAAAGGTTCCGAATACGGATGATGCGGTTCAGCTACACCATTTCGCATGTACCTGGAAAATCCCTGTGCACAGCAGACGCCCTGTCGCGAGCACCACTGGCCAGACCTTTAAATCACGAAGAGAAGAAGTTGGAGACCGATGTCCAAGCTTATGTTGACTGGATCGTTAAGTACCTTCCTGCCACAAAGAGTCGACTGGAGGAGTTTAGGTCCCAACAGCAGCAAGATGAAGTCACAAGGCAGCTGATGACTTACTGCACTGAAGGATGGCCGGACAGATTCCACCTTCCTGGTCCTCTCAAACCCTAAGCAGCGCTTATTAAACCATTTTCGGTAAAAGTGCGGCGCTTATTCGAGAGCGGCGCTTATTAAATCATTTTCGGTAAAAGTGCGGCGCTTATTCGAGTAGCGGGCGCTTAATCGATCATTTACGGTATTAGGTTCATATTCAGTTCACTGCTATAGATGAGTAAAGACGATGAAAATAAACCAGTTAACATAAGGATTGTCTAAGGGTGAACACTTCCAAACAAACGCCTTATCTTTTGTATCGCTCTTCTTGTATTTTTGTTATATTGCACCACCTTTCTTTTTCAGTGAGTTCCAATAGCCGTCATCTTTCCCACCTGACGCATGGTGAAATAATGTACTTCTATTAATAAAATTATTTTTAAAAATTATACAGAAACTGTGACCTTTTTAAAGCTTTTCTTTTTTATTTCAGTTAATATTGGAACAGAAAAGAAAAAAAGGTACAAAACGACCCCGGCAGGACTCGAACCTACAATCTTCTGATCCGAAGTCAGACGCCTTATCCATTAGGCCACGAGGCCGAGACAATTCTGGTTATCTGCAAGATTTATTCTATTCTGTCCCTTTTCATCCCCAGCAATACTGATCAGTCCTAAGCATAGTTACTCGAGGGACTGGTTATGAAACCTTGCAAGTTTCAAAGGCCAAAACAAAGGTGCTGTAATTTATGCTGAAAGTATTAGGACCATGCACAATCTTTTGTTTTACGTTCGCACATAATAGCTGAATAACTTAGCTGTGACAGTTTTATTGGTTAGTTGCTCATGTAAAATTCAAAACCTATTGTTGTTTGTACACGGTCAAGGCTAAAAACGGTAATAGAAACATAAAACAAAGGAATTTGTTGAGCTTCATAACCAGATTCTTTTATTAACTATGTCCTAAGAACAGAAAAGAAAATTTAACTCAACATTATTCATCACTCAAAAAGGTGGCCAAACTGACGTGTTAAACAAGTTGAACATTAATATATGAAATGAACTGAAATTTGAACTGCGGATAAAGATGGAATTATATGCAGAGTATCGCAGTGAAGGTGTTTCAACTTAAGTAGTTAAAAAGAAGAAACCTGAAAAAATTCAGGCTTGAACGTATCGAACTCATGACGTCTGCGATACCGGTGCAGTGCAAGTTGAATCGGAACGATATTGGACTGCCGGTGTTGAAAGCAATGTTAGACCCGTTTGTCGGGGGCCTGATTAAAAAAAATAAGCCTCAAACGAACTATAGAACAATTTATTTAGTGAATCAGAGTGCCTGATGGCCCGCTGCAAGGTCACACCCATCATGTCCCAACCTGTCCATCATCCATACTCTTCGTTGTGCACTTACTCAAACGTGGAAACCGATTCCCGTTGATTCCTCTCATATGCTTGAGGTATTTGTGGCATCCGGCGTTTCAATTAGCGGCACAAAAAGGGGAGCGCAGACGCTGCGAGCAGGATTCGAACCTGCGCGGGGAGACCCCATTGGATTTCAAGTCCAACGCCTTAACCACTCGGCCATCGCAGCGGACGCTAACTACTTTCTAAAAGAAACCTATTAGCTTTGACCGACAATCAGTGCATACAATAGCATATTTTGTTGTTACCATGAAGATATATTAAGAGGAGAACACTTTTCTCAAAGCGAAGCCTTATAAAAACCCGTTCATATGAAAATGAGTTCTTTTTGGAAGTGAGGAAGCTAAAGGCAATTCGAAAATACTTTACCTTTCTTCGCCGATAGATAACGTTCGATAAGCAAGAACTGTCAATAAACATACATAGCAAACTGTTTCGAGCGGGAGTAAGAATCAATCCTTATTTTACGTTCAGTAGCCATATTCTTACAATAACTAAGAGGATCATAACGACCGTAACTATGCTGTGAGGCATTTTATTTTAATTTAAAAGAATTACGACCAAACAAGTAAAGGGTTGTTTTAGCAACATTCCTAAGTTAAACTTGCATCAGAGACGAGCTTAGTGGTATCATGTCTTGTCCAATAAGCCACTAATCAAATTGATGTTGGAGTCGACCCTTGTTGCCTTTCCTATTTGCACGCACTTTTCAGTATTCGTGATATGCAACATTCCGTTCTTTCAAATGGTCTTTTCTTTGCACGTAGTTTCTGCTAATATTAATGTGTTAGGGTGATTTGCCTTCAATTTTCTAAGGTGTTTCACTCAGTACTACAGCCAGAGCTGCGATGGCCGAGTGGTTAAGGCGTTGGACTCGAAATCCAATGGGGTATCCCCGCGCAGGTTCGAATCCTGCTCGCAGCGTACCGTTTTTGTCACATTTTTCCTTCTTGTACATGTTTCAACCCGAGTTCGTTATACTTAACACAGGAAGACCGCTAAGATCAGACGCTGCTGTTAGGTTCAACTTGGGCGTCAGGAGATACGCCACAAGATAAGGCGATTTTATGGAACTGCTCCTGATCAATCGGACCATGTTTTGCAGCACTTCTAAAGAATGGATGACCAATGTTTTCCAACTATAAATTATTTCATTTTACCATTAGGCGCTTTAAGATTTATACATCCAACTATTTTTTTAAAGAATGCAACTAATAAGTAACCTGAACGTTTACGTTAAAGGTGGACACTGCACGACTTACAATTCCCTGTGATCCATTAAACTCCAGGACGGCATTAAAGGAACAAGGATTCTAAGGCAGGGTGAGGAGTGTGGCAACAAAATGGCCCTTTTGAGTTCATTGCTAAGTAATGAGTGCTGGGTGCAACCTGCTTGGACCGGATGGTCCACCCTTTGACCCAAGGCCAATGTTAAGGTGATTCCCCGGAAAAAGAATCTGCCATAGATTTGTAATGAAGCTTGGCATAAATATTCAACAAGTCATGTTGTGTCTAAACTTGCAATAAAAATGGGGGTCACCGTGCTCGTTTAGTGGTATACTGCTGACGAATACAGTGTTTAAAGGCATTTTCAGGCAATAAACGCGCGAAGCCAATATGCTCAATATTTCAACTGCAGATTGATATTTCATGTATAGGTTGACTTTGTACATATGTATAGTCATCAGTGTTGTACAAAACATGGCCGAAAAGCTTCAAATTTACTGGAAACTCAAAAAGTAGACGGTGACGAAGGTAGATTGATGAGTGGTCCTATACCCTAAATGGCTTTCCTCGTAGGATTTTTGTCAACTGTGCAAAATCTGATCATAGATTTTTGCTAACTTTTTATATATTTGCTTTGGGAACACTGTCCTGATTGATTTTACACAATAAAAACTGGGGGTCACCGTACTCGATTAGGAGAAAACGACCATTTATTTCTCTAAACAACTCAGTTTTCACAGAAAACCTACCAAGTTCCGAAAGTGCGCGCGCTGGTGGGCGCGCTAATCACGCAAAAAGTGATGCGCAGAAAGGATGCGCAATGCAATTGAATGGAATCACCTTAAGTACCCTGCCACAATCGACTGGAAGCTAGGGTACCACAGGGAGCAACAGAGACAGTGGGGGAAGGGGACAGGGAGGGGCGTAAGAGGTAAGAGATCCACATGAGAGGGGTAGGTAGTGTTTCTAGTTCCAGGTACTTTTTTGTAAGCTGAATGTATGTTTTGGCAATATTTGAGGTGTTGTTTCCTAACTAATTCTTGTGAAAGCTATAAATTATTCACGTATTCCAACAATGTACACCTTGTGAATATCAGTTTTATATTGCTCACACCAAAGTGCTTATTTCTTTCAGTTGTTTTGTTTGGAATACTTCAATAATCGCCGCTAGCAGTTACGTCAGATGACAAAACCAACATTGTGAAGGGAGGAGGGGGTGTTGACAATTGGGGAAATGTGGCGATGTCTCAAAAATAGAGATGAAGATTGTAGCTTTCTACCCTGACATTAATTGGAGTTAAAAGCTAGTGTTAGGGCTAGGGCTATGGTTAGGGTTATAGGTAGGGCTAGTGCTAGTGCTAGGGTTAGGACTAGGGCTAGGGTTTAGGGCTAGGGTTAAGATTAGGGTTAGGCTATGACTAGAGCTAGGGTTAGGGTAGAAACACAAATCAAAACACCATAGCAGCAATTTTATGAGTTATTATTTCATTTTCCTCAGGTTTACAGCTTTTAAATTTCGGCTTTAGTTTTGCTAATTTGATAAACCGACACATCCATCATAAATGCATCGCCCACCACACAAACAGAGGATGTTAAGCCTGTGGGTTAACATGACAAGCATTTCAAGCAAACACCCTTAGGTTTTGCACACTTTCGGATGATGTCTAGCTGAAAACTACCGATTTTTGACGTGTAAATGGGAATTAATAGGCACCTGCGGGGAGGTTGTCTCAGCCCACTTATTGGAAGTGACCTGTCAAGAATTTTCCTGATTTTCCTGATGAAATGCGAATGCATGTGGTATGCGAATGCTTCCTGTCTCAATAGGATCGTTTACAGTCAGAGATCGTTGGTGTAATTCAGTATGAAAATATACGGAACGACTGATACTTACGGCAGTTAAAGAAACGAAGACACAGAAGACGAAATACGTAAAGCAAAAAAATGTATGAAATTCGGGCAGAAAATGTATGAAAATGTATGTATAAAAATGTATGAAAATGTATGAAATTCGGTACGAATTCCCCCAATTTTTTGTTTCATGCATTTTTTTGCTTTACGTATTTCGTCTTCTGTGTCTTCGTTTCTTTAACTGCCGTAAAGATCAGCCGTTCCGTATATTTTTTTACTTCAAATGTTTTACTGATCCAGGTCTACTTAAGATCCGGCAACTTGTCGCTGTGGTCCTTCCAGTTTATAAACTTTGTATAATTCAGTATCGGTAAGACAACCGAGGAAAGAAATGTTGTCCGTAACACTGTATTTAGCCTCTCTTCTCCGCAGAGGGTCAAAAGGGTTTTCCGTGCGGAGAAAATCCCCTGAAAAAGTGAGTGCAGGCATAAAAGTAGGTGGTATGCGACGAGGGGAGCCTCTGCCAGAAGCCACGCCCAATATGGCTGCCATCCGGGGGAGGCATTTTTTTAAATGTCTATACCTGGAGTGGTGTGCGTACTTTTGCTCCTGTCGGTAAAATGGCGGGTATGGGTGCGAAGTTCTTCGGGTTAACTTTTGCATAATGTTGACGAATTACTCACGAAAAAGTTTCTAAATGCTTGGAAATCGGTCAAAGTTTGCTGCCCGCGCGACGACTGTGTTTCGAAAAGGCTTTTATTTTGTCATGATGGGCTAAATCTGATCACCATTTCAGCAGGTAAAATTCCCGAGTGTCGTGAGCGAAGAACAGCGAAGGCACGGAAACGATTTATTGAGAAAACCGTCTTCTGGCAGCTGAGACTCTGCATAACCTGTCAATTCTGTTTCAAAAGAGACTAGAACAAGTAAGCTTAATCTTTATCAATGCGCATTTTTTCCATTCTGCAGAAGTGCGAAATCAACGAACTTGACATTTGTATCTCGTAAATTAATTACGCCGGGACTTGTTTGGAAATATCTTTCTTTGATAGTATTAAGATGCAGTAAGCTTATAGACTTAAGTGTTTGTTAAATAAGCTTAATGTTTACAGTATTAAAAAGAGCTATGATAATTCTTTGTACCATTGCAGTTTATTTAATCTTACTTATCGTCCTCAATCTTAAATCTGTCTTAGAGATCTGATCCAATACTGAAAATACTAAGTTAAGCGCATTTGAAAAACGAACAAACAAGCAAATCAAGCAGATCACGTTGTCATTTTGTTTTACATAATACCGGTAATTGTAGATTGAATACTCCCCTGAGTTTCTTTTTAAATACCGAAATTTGAACCTCTTTAAATTCCTTATTCAGATCAATTGACAGTAACCTCTTTTGTCCCTGTTCCTTCAAATACAGAATATCCAATGAAGGGATCAAGTACCATTTCTCAACTTCACTTTTCTTTCAATTTTACTGGTATTTACTAAAACTAATTGTTGGGCATATGTCGGCTGTTTTCTCAGGCTAACTCGAACCATAAATTTTTGCTGAGAATCAAAATATACTCGGAGATACAGTTCACAGGGATGGGTACTGATCTCTGGGAGAAGGTACAGAGTTGTTTATTTCACCGAGTTAAAAAACCTCAGCATATTAAAAAATTATGGGGACTGTCTTAAAGTTGCATGGTGATTCAAAAAGAGCAAGTTCCTCCAATCTTTTGTTTTATACTTTTGGGGCCCTAAAACTGGACACAGAATCCCATTATAAAATCATTCACTGATCACTTAAAGCCCTCACCAGGTTCCCTCCCTCTTACTCAATGACACGCTTTGCCTTAATTTGTCAAGAGTTCAAAACATAAGTCAGGAAAGGATTCATAGAGTTTATCTTTGAATTCCTCTGCCACCTTTTTGGTTCCTTTCTCATTGACTTTTGGACTTAACTTCGTGGTTTACAGTGCCTTCAAGAGTATACCCATCAGGAGGCTCATGTGACTGATTGCACTCCCTTTAAAAAAAAACACTTTTCAAGCAAAGCCACATTCGTTTAAACTGGTCTGGAAATGCTTTTTTGAAAGAATACGCAGCCAGTGAGTGAGTTGCCTGACCGCTTTAAACAGGTCAATACTAGCCACAATTTGCTCACACATCTTCACTGAGGTATGTCCTGGAAAGAATGAAATTTATATAGTGAGCTTTGAATAATAATAGTAATAATAATAATAATAATATTATTATTATTATTATTATTATTATTATTATTTTATGATTAACATCTGAATTGTTTTGCTCAGTGCAATACAGATGATCTCTCATGAATAAATACTCCGCAAATGATTTTAAAAAATTAAATTTTATTATTATGTCAGTGTAAGTGTGAATCATTTGAAGTTATCTATAAAGGTGATTGTCCAGAAATGAATGGCCAAATTAATGTGAAATGTTAATAAAGTGATTTAGATTGCCTCCTGAAACTGGTTGGTATTCAGTGATGATGATGACATAATAATAGCAATAATGACTGCTTAGGTGATTATTTTGGATGATAAGTCACTGATATGGTTAAAATGTTATAATCACAAAAAATTGTTAATGCTGATAACAAGCAGTTGCAAGGTACAAAAGGCCTTTCGAATACAGCCAATTGGCTCTTTATTGACAAAATAATTAAGTTTTCAATAACATGTTATAGATTTTGAAAGGGCTACACCAAAGCTGATAGGCAATACAGATAAAGTTTGGTTCCTTGATTGCCTAAGCCAATGCTTGTGTTTATTTTTATTTGGCAAACATTATTTTGTGTCATTCAAACCGCCCCTACATCCCTCTTAATAACAACATAGTAGCAAGTGTTGAATACCTATTTGAAAAACATTATTTGGGGCTATATCGAAAGAACAGGCCAGCCCAAAAACGGGAGAGGGTGCAAGTTGTAATACAACACCCCAATTCACAGCCAGCCAGCTGGAAATAACCTCCTCTCACCTCACATATAGTTCTTGAGGGGTTGAACTATTTCTGATTTCCTTGGGGAGAGATTGGCATTGTTCAGCTTTCCCCCAGTTCCTGGCAGAAACGACCGCTTAATTTCTGTTTTGCACCAGTAGAACAAAGGCGTCTACTTGCAGGCTTTATCAAGGTTTTCGAAGGCGTAAGTTCTCTACCTTTACTAGGGTTTCCTCTAAAAAGCAAGTGACGATTTTTAAAAAGTTTAAGCTTAATTTCATTTTAGTTAGCATAAGTAAAAGCTTACATATTTTTATAACATAAAGGGCAAAATTACTGATTGCTAATTGGTTGAGACAGGGGGCATTTTTGCTTAATTTTCTTTCGGACGAGGGCAAAATTACTAATTCCTGATTGGCCGAGCGCCAAAAATACTCGCATCCGATTGGCTAAGCGCGAGAGCGCGCCATTTGCATTTTGTAAGCGTCTTGAAACGAGAAGCAGATTTTTGTTCAACACAAGAATATAGTTTCAGAGTTTAAATTTAACCGAGTTGATTGGCAAAAAGGGTATGGAAATCGGGTGATAGTTCGAAGAGAAATTCCATAAGGTATACCTTAATGTTTTACGGGAAACAACAAATGGTTATTTGTTCTAAAACTACCAAAAACCTTGGTTAATTCAGCGAGCGAGAGGTTGCCTTGCAACTCAGGTAAGCTTAAATAAATTTAAGCTTACTTAGTTTGAGTTTTGAGTGTGAGTTTGTCAATGAACTAGAATTGTAATTATCTCAAAAGATAAACATATGCATAAAAGACCGTTTTTTTTGTTCTGGACGCTGATTAGCAGTTTAATAAACTGCTTGTGTGGAGAATTGTTTATTCTGAGTGCCGGCGGCGGGTTGTGTTTCGATGTGCAATGAAAAGTTTTCAGAAAATTTTGCCCTCTGTGTTATAAATAAGTAATCGCATGAGCCCTCGTAGAATTAAGGATAAATTTTCACTTTTATTTTCAAACTTTTCACAAATTGCCCTCGTCGCTACGAGACTCGGGCAATTTTGTGAAAACTTTGAAAATACGCGTGAAAATTTATCCTTAATTCTACTCGGCCTCATGCGATTACATATACTAAAGAATTTTCGTTTATGACTTCCGATTTAATAACGGTTCAAATTAGTGAGCCCTAGAGTTAAAATTGAATGAAATACAACCAGTAGGAATTTTAAAAAGTCCAAAAACAAACAGCGAAAGAAATATTTACCATCAAGCGACATCTCTTGGAGAGGCAAGTCCAGACTTCCGCCATAATGAACTCGAATTACGAAGATCACTCTCCACGGGTTTCAAGGGGGGGGGCTTCGAAGACAGACGTTTTTGCTTTTTTACCGAAATTGTGAGATCTCATCTCAACAGTAACGAACGAGAACTGTACAGAAAAAATAAACGCTGACTTTCGCTAAGTTTGGAGGTGTCAAACTTAGCGAAGGCCGAGAAATCCATCGTTGTACGAGAAAACGACAAGGATGTACGAGAAAACGACCAACTTCTGGCAGAGGTTCGCCGCCCAATGGATCTTTCGGTTTACGCGCCTGCACTCACTTCGTACAGCGGAAATCTAATGACGGCTCACCGAACCTCTGCGGAGGAGAGAGGTATTTAGCTTCTCCGTTATATCATGAAATCGCAATAGTACCACAAAATTCCACCATGTACACATGTTCAACCGCAACGTCCAATACTAAAGTCGTTTAAGTTTAACTGCCAACCAATCCTTGTATGCGTTCTCTGCACGAGAGTATACGTACCCTATTGTAAGGAAACACAAATTTGGCCGACAAAAAATTAGACATGTGCCAGTGAAATTCACTAGAAATCTCTCAAGATCTATTTTTGAGTTTGTGTACTGATTAATACTTAATGGTAACAGTATGCGTTATCCTCTGAAATTCCAAACTTCGTTGTAAACTGTTAATAGGTGATATGCAACGGAATGGTAGGAAATGCGTTGAGACATCCTTAGATAGAGTACAAAAAGGTCAGCAACTTTGCCATTTTCTTCCGTCACCCTGCCTTCGCAGCGTCGCAGATGACATTGCCGTGTTCATGATTTATTCTTCTTCAACTGGCCTTTGCATGATGGTTTTCGACCGCTATTTAGCTATCGTAAAGTCACTCACTTACACAACTTTGATGACAAGAAGACGCGCTTTATATTTGGTAGCGTCATCGTGGCTAGTTCCATTATTGGCCTACTTTGTCCCAGCTCTTTGCACGCGTCTCAATGGATGCAGCATAAATCGGAAGGTCATTTGAGTTCATTCCATGTGTTGTGCCCCTACTTGTTACAGTGAAAATAATAATAATAGCAAGAAAACATCACCAGCATTTTGCGAGGATAGATTCTCAGCTGCGCTATAATCAGCCGAGTCACAAAGCCCAAAGAACACCTAATTTTTCCTCAGCTCTAGTCATCGTAACAGTAGTGGCAATTTTTCATTTTTCTTGTTATTCACTTGAAGGGTACAGTTCGATTTGTCACTTTACCGAACTATGTAAACTTACTGATGATCTGTCACACGTGGTGTTTTTTCTTGTTGTAATAAACTCATCCGGGAATCCCATCTCCTATGCCTTGTTTAAACGTGATATTCAAACAGAGTTAAGGAGGAAAGTTTGCAAGATAACACTGAGTGCTGCAACTACAGAGGCTTCCACTCCACTGACAAAGGTTTGATTGCATTCAGTATACGCCTCAATAAATTTAATTTATATTGTTCTCTTATGTATTCCTTCAAGTTATTCTCTTATCAAGTTATAATTATTCTCTAATAGATTCTCTGATCAAGTTATCAAGTCTCGCTATGGCAATTCTGCCAAATGTGACAATGTATTCACGGTATATCGATCTGCAATTCGCCTCTTCATAAAGAAGTTACAAAAGATACTTTAAATTGTGTGAACTATCAGTAAAACAAGATGTATGTCACAGAACCCGTCAATGACGTGCAAGTTTTAGTACGGTAATATAACCTTATGGCCCAGTAACAAAAACGCCCAGGTTAACGAGGTTGTTGATACTGGTCAACAAGGCTCAAAATGGGATTAAAACTAGTTTACAGTAACACTCAAAAGGCTTTGGGGTATAGAAAGATTAAGCACTACGTATACATTTAACTACAACGAGAACAAGTGATCCCACATGTAAAATAAATTAAATCAACGTTTAGCGTAGCCGAGACGGCCCGGCAGAAAGAAGCGGCGACAGGCCTTTTCGTGGCAATATTACACACTCGCAAACTCTCGTCATGCAATTGATCTTTTCTTTCTTTTTCATTTCTATTTAGTTTTTTCTTTTTTTTTTTTTTGTTGTTGTTGTTGTTGTAAAGAATGTAATTTCCCATTAAAGAAAACTTGCAGCCGAAGACGATACAAAAATGTTTGATATATAACATTAGAGGGAAAAAGAAATCTTAAAAAGTTCCCAGCAATCAATTACTAGAAATAAGAGGGAACCAACAAGGCGTCGCGAAAGAAGTGGAATGATCTTCATAACCGGAATGGTAATCGACAAGAGCTCATAAGAGATAAACTCTTTAAGAGTATATTCGAGTCAAGGTGAGAGTTTCAGGCAAGCGTGGGGAAGAGTTTGAGCTCTGGTCAACTCTCGCTCTCGTTATGAAAGGTCACGCAATTTTCTAAGCAGATTTTTTTATCCCGCTTGTAACCATTAACGCAAGCAGCAGCTGGACCTGGAAGTCACCGTCGTTATTTGGACATCCATATTTAAATCTATTCCTTGCAGCAGATGTAGCGTCAAGCTTAAGGTTCAACTAATATAAGTAGTAAAACTTCCTTGGTATTCCTTTCTCGTAAGCAACAAACCAATAATCATCGAAACATTTCTAAATCTAAAAAACTTGAAAATTATTTTTAAAATAAAATTGCACCTCCTGGTATTTGAGTAAATTTTTAGTTAGGTCTCTAAACCCGAAGGAGAGAGGGGATGTGTAGGCTTGTTTTTTTTTTTTTTAACATCCCATCATCCTGGTAGGCAAGTAGAAAAGTGCTGGCCTGATTTGAAATTATCCCGTGAGAAGTCTCAACCTTTTATGCTTTAGGGAGATGAAACTTTAGTGGTGCGATGAGCGACACCTTTAGCAATCAGAACGTTGTCTTACTAGAGGACAGCTGCTGGGGATTCTGTGTTTCTTTTCAGTTGACGCGTTTTGACGACATCAAGTCAAGTCACAGACGTGCAAAAGCAAGTGTTTTTCTGTCTGTGGTATGGAGCGAAATGGCTGAAATAGGAGTGAACATAACTGAACATACCGTTTTAACCGACTAAAACGTCTTCGAAGGAACTACCGTAAATGATCAATTAAGCGCCGCGGCGCTTATTTAATGTTCCCTGCTAAAGGTGCGGCGCTTATTCGAGAGCGGCACTTATTCGACAGCGGCGCTTATTTCAACTACGGGTAAAACACTGAGGGGAATATGGAGCACACACTGCAAACCGGAGAATTGCACAAGTGATGAACTCAGAGTTGTGCAAGAAGAAGGACAAGGTTTCAAGACTTTCCCTTCATTAAAACTTTAGAACTCACGAGTTGGTCGTGGTCTTATTTCTCAAGCGATATGGTTTTGATATCTCTTTAGATCGAGCGCCGTAACAAAGGTGGGCCGTTTATTTGTAAATACCCAAACTAGCGCCGCGGCGCTTATTCGAGAACGGAGCTTATTAAATTATTTTCGGTAAAAGTGTGGCCCTTATTCGAGAGCGGAGCTTATTAAATTATTTTCGGTAAAAGTGTGGCCCCTATTCGAGAGCGACGCTTATTAAATTATTTTCGGTAAAAGTGCGGCGCTTATTCCAGAGCGGCGCTTATTAAATTATTTTCGGTAAAAGTGCGGCGCTTACTCGAGTAGCGGCGCTTAATCGATCATTCACGGTATTAGGTTCATATTCAGTTCACTGCTATAGATGAGTAAAGACGATGAAAATAAACCAGTTAACATAAGGATTGTCTAAGGGTGAACACTTCCAAACAAACGCCTTATCTTTTATATTTCTCTTCTTGTATTTTTGTTATATTGCACCACCTTTCTTTTTCAGTGAGTTCCAATAGCCGTCATCTTTCCGACCTGACGCATGGTGAAATAATGTACTTCTATTAATAAAATTATTTTTAAACGTTATACAGAAACTGTGACCTTTTTAAAGCTTTTCTTTTTTATTTGAGTTAATTTTGGAACAGAAAAGAAAAAAAAGGTATAAAACGACCCCGGCAGGACTCGAACCTACAATCTTCTGATCCGAAGTCAGACGCCTTATCCATTAGGCCACGAGGCCGAGACAATTTTTGTTGTCTGCAAGATTTATCCCATTCTGTCCCTTTTCATCCCCAACAATACTGATCAGTCCTAAGCATAGTTACTCGAGGGACTGGTTATGAAACCTTGCAAGTTTCAAAGGCCATAACAAAGGTGCTGTAATTTATGTTGAAAGTACTAGGACCGTGCACAATCTTTTGTTTTAGGTTCACACACTATTATATTTAATAGCTGAATTACTTAGCTGTGACAGTTTTATTGGTTAGTTGCTCATGTAAAATTCAAAACCTATTGTTGTTTGTGCACGGTCAAGGCTTAAAACGGTAACAAAAACATAAAACAAAGGACTTTGCTGACCTTCATAACCAGATTCTTTTATTAACTATGTCCTAAGAATAGACAAGAAAAGTTAACTCAACATTATTCGGGATCACTCAAAAAGGTGGCAAAACTGACGTGTTAAACAAGTTGAACATTAATATATGAAATGAACTGAAATTTGAACTGCGGATAAAGATGGAATTATATGCAGAGTATCGCAGTGAAGGTGTTTCAACTTAAGTAGTTGAAAAGAAGAAACCTGAAAAAATTCAGGCTTGAACGTATCGAACTCATGACCTCTGCGATACCGGTGCAGTGCAAGTTGAATCGGAACGATATTGAACGGCCGGTGTTGAATGGAATGTTGCACCCGTTTTTCGGGGGCCTAATTAAAAAAAATAAGCCTCAAACGAACTATAGAACAATTTATTTAGTGAATCAGAGTGCCTGATGGCCCGCTGCAAGGTCACACCCGGCCATTGCTTCCAATTCTGTCCATGATCCATACCATTCGTTGCGCACTTACTCAAACTTGGAAACCGATTCCCGTTGATTCCTCTCATATGCTTGAGGTATTTGTGACATCCGGCGTTTCAATTAGGGGCACAAAAAGGGGAGCACAGACGCTGCGAGCAGGATTCGAATCTGCGCAGGGAGACCCATTGGATTTCATGTCCAACGCCTTAACCACTCGGCCATTGCAGCGGACGCTAACTTCTTTCTAATTGAAAACTATTAGCTTTGAACGACAATCAGTGCATACAATACCATATTTGGTTGTTACCATGAAGACATATTACCAGGAGAACACTTTTCTCAAAGTGAAGCCTTATGAAAACCCGTTCATATGAAAATGAGTTCTGTTTGGAAGTGAGGAAGCTAAAGGCAATTCAAAAATACTTTACCTTTCTTCGCCGATGGATAACGTTCGATAAGCAAGAACTGTCAATAAATATATCTTATTAGACGGTTTAGTGTGTAGTATCGTGGGATATTTTTACGAGTCGCGCCGTATTTTGGCGAGCCCGTAGGGCGAGTCAAAATACAAGAGACGAGTAAAAATATCCCACGATACTACACACTCAACCGTCTAATAAGGGATTTATTATTCAACTTAGCTACAAAATGGAAAAGTGGTATATAAACTGTCTGAGTTGCGTGACAAACTAACGTGACTTCTGAGTAGCGAGTGAGCGCGCCAGCGGGGTTAGGTTTCGCGCGCTTGACGTGAGGTTGTTGTTGATTGGTCAAAAACGAAAACTTGTCAAACCTGTCAATCGAGCGAAGCGTCGGGATTTTATTTCAAACTTGCAAGGAAAACAAAGATGGAACAAGGCAAAACTGAATTATTTTCGGGTTTACAGTTAGATGAACAACAATGTTCTTGGTCACCGAGTAAAACTACGAAAAAAAAGAACTCGACAGAACAAACATAACTCGATAGTCAAGTCAAACAAAGTTAAACAGCACTTTAAGCTCAGTCATCTTCGTCCGAATCACTAACCACGGGTCGTTTTGGAAGAGATAGCAGTGGAGATTTCTGACCGACCGACAATTGCGCATTTGTTGAAGACAGCTCCTGAGGAAAGATGGGTTCCGTTTCCTGACTTTGACAAACAAATGACATAAAAGATTGTTAAGTTCCTCAGCGGGAATTTCTTCAATGGCCCTTGTTTCGTTAACGGACTTGAGGTCAGTTTTTGTCTTTTCTGTTGTAATTTAATACGTTTCGATTTTCTTAAATAAATAAAGAACTTTCACTGTCGTCTAGGTCATTCCTTGTCTCTAGGATCTCGTTTTCGTTAAAAACCTCAAAATTTGGTAAGGATTCATTGTTTTCTTCCGGAAAACGACCGTTTCGGCCATTTTTTCATCGTTCACCTTGTAAGCCTAATGCCTGACGTGGCATTTGTAGCAAACCTGTCAAACCGGTCTTCTGGAGTACAAATACCGTGGGATATTTGTACTCGTTTTGGGTGTTATTTGTACTCCACTGAATGCAGTTGAATAATAAACATACATAACAAACTGTTTCGAGCGGGAATAAGAATCAATCCTTATTTTACATTCAGTAGCCATATTCTTATAATAACTAAGAGGATCACAACGACCGTAACTATGCTGTAAGGCATTTTATTTTAATTTAAAAGAATTACGACCAAACAAGTAAAGAGTTGTTTTAGCAACATTTCTAAGTTAAACTTGGATTAGAGACGAGCTTAGTGGTACCATGTCTTGTCGAATAAGCCACTAATCAAATTGATGCTGGAGTCGACCCTTGTTGCCTTTCCTATTTGCACGCACTTTTCCGTATTCGTGATACGCAACATTCCGTTCTTTCAAATGGTCTTTTCTTTGCACGTCGTTTCTGCTAATATTAATGTGTTGGGGTGATTTGCCTTGAATTTTCTAAGGTGTTTCACTCAGTACTACAGCCAGAGCTGCGATGGCCGAATGGTTAAGGCGTTGGACTCGAAATCCAATGGGGTATCCCCGCGCAGGTTCGAATCCTGCTCGCAGCGTACCGTTTTTGTCACATTTTTCCTTCTTGTACATGTTTCAACCCGAGTTCGTTAAACTTAACACAGGAAGACCGCTAAGATCAGACGCTGCTGTTAGGTTCAACTTGGGTGTCAGGAGATACGCCACAAGATAAGGCGATTTTACGGAACTGCTCCTGATCAATCGGACCATGTTTATAATATTGCCACACTTCTAAAGAATGAATGACCAATGTTTTCCAACTATAAATTATTTCATTTTACCATTAGGTGCTTTAAGATTTATACATCCAACTTTTTTTTAAAGAATGCAACTAATAAGTAACCTGAACGTTTACGTTAAAGGTGGACACTGCACCACTTACAATTCCCTGTGATCCATTAAACTCCAGGGCAGCATTAAAGGAACGAGGATTCTAAGGCAGGGTGAGGAGTGTGGCAACAAAATGGCATTTTTGAGTTGATTGCTAAGTAATGAGTGCTGGGTGCAACCTGCTTGGACCGGATGGTCCACCCTTTGACCCAAGGCGATTTGGGGTGTTAAGGTGATTCCCCGGAAAAAGAATCTGCCATAGATTTGTAATGAAGCTTGGCATAAATATTCAACAAGTCATGTAGGGTCTAAAATTGCAATAAAAATGGGGAGTCACCGTGCTTGTTTTAGTGGTATACTGCTGACGAATACAGTGTTTAAAGGCATTTTCAGGCAATAAACGCTTAAGCCAATATGCTCAATATTTCAACTGTAGATTGATATTTCATGTATAGGTTGACTTTGTACATATGTATAACCATCAGTGTTGCACAAAACATGGCCGAAAAGCTTCAAATTTACTGGAAACTCAAAAAGTAGACAGTGACGAAGGTAGATTAATGTGCGGTCCTCTACCCTAAATGGCTTTTTTCGTAGGATTTTTTTCAACTGTGCAAAATCTGATCATAGATTTTTGCTCACTTTTTATATTTGCTTTGGGAACACTGTCCTGATTGAGTATAAAAAATAAAAAATGGGGGTCACCGTACTCGATTAGGAGAAAACGACCATTTTTTTCTATAAACAACTCAGTTTTCATAGAAAAGCTACCAAGTTCTGAAAGTGCGCGCGCTAATCACGCAAAAAATGATGCGCAGAAAGGATGCGCAATGCAATTGAATGGAATCACCTTAAGTGCCCTGCCACAATCGACTGGAAGCTTGGGTACCACAGGGAGCAGCAGAGACAGTGGGGGAAGGGGACAGGGAGGGGTGTAAGAGGTAGGAGATCCACATGAGAGGGGTAGGTAGTGTTTCTAGTTCCAGGTACTTTTTTGTAAGCTGAATGTATGTTTTGGCAATATTTGAGGTGTTGTTTCCTAACTACTTCTTGTGAAAGCTATAAAATATTCACGTATTCCAACAATGTACACCTTGTGAATATCAGTTTTATATTGCTCACAACAAACTGCTTATTTGTTTTAGTTGTTTTGTTTGGAATACTTCAATAATCGCTGCTAGCAGTTACGTCAGATGACAAAACCAACATTGTGAAGGGAGGAGGGGGTGTTGACAATAGCAGAAATGTGGGGATGTCTCAAAAATGTTGATGAAGATTGTAGCTTTCTACCCTGACCTTAACTGGAGTTAAAAGCTCAAGTGTTAGGGCTAGGGCTATGTTTAAGGTTATGGGTAGGGCTAGTGTTAGTGCTAGGGTTAGGGCTAGGGCTAGGGTTTAGGGCTAGGGTTAAGATTAGGGTTACGCTATGACTAGAGCTAGGGTTAGGGCAGAAACACAAATCAAAACACCATAGCAGCAATTTTATGAGTTTTTAATTCATTTTCCTCAGTTTTACAGCTCCTAAATTTCGGTTTAGTTTTGCTAAATTGATAAACCGACACAGCCATCATAAATGCACAGCCCACCACACAAACAGAGGATGGTAAGTCTGTGGGTTAACATGACAAGCATTTCAAACAAACACCCTTAGGTTTTGCACACTTTCGGATGATTTCTAACTGAAAACTACCGATTTTCGTCGTGTAAATGGGAATTAATAGGCACCTGCGGGGAGGTTGTCTCAGCCCGCTTATTGGAAGTGACCTGTCAAGAATTTTACTGATTTTCCTGATGAAATGCGAATGCATGTGGCATGCGAATGCTTCCTGTCTCAATAGCATCGTTTACAGTCAGAGATCGTTGGTGTAATTCAGTATGAAAATATACGGAACGACTGATACTTACGGCAGTTAAAGAAACGAAGACAAAGAAGACGAAATACCTAAAGCAAAAAAATGTATGAAATTCGGGCAGAAAATGTATGAAAATGTATGTATAAAAATGTATGAAAATGTATGAAATTCGGCACGAATTCGGGCAATTTTTTGTTTCATGCATTTTTTTGCTTTACGTATTTCGTCTTCTGTGTCTTCGTTTCTTTAACTGCCGTAAGGATCAGCCGTTCCGTATATTTTTTTACTTCAAGTGTTTTACTGATCCAGGTCTACTTAAGATCCGGGAACTCTCAACCCCTTGTCGCTGTGGTCCTTCCAGTTGATAAACTTTGTATAATTCAGTATGGGTAAGACAACCGAGGAAAGAAATGTTGTCCGTAACACTGTATTTAGCCTCTCTCCTCCGCAGAGGCTTAAAAGGGTTTTCCGTGCGGAGAGAATCCCCTGAAAAAGTGAGTGCAGTCGTAAAAGTAGGTGGTATGCGACGAGGGGAGCCTCTGCCAGAAGCCACGCCCAATATGGCTGCCATCCGGGGGAGGCATTTTTTTAAATGTCTATACCTGGAGTGGTGTGCGTACTTTTGCTCCTGTCGGTAAAATGGCGGGTATGGGTGCGAAGTTCTTCGGGTTGCATAATGTTGACGAATTACTCACGAAAACGTTTCTAAATGCTTGGAAATCGGTCATGGTTTGCTGCCCGCGCGACGACTGTGTTTCGAAAAGGCTTTTATTTTGTCATGATGGGCTAAATCTGATCACCATTTCAGCAGGTAATATTCCCGCGTGTCGTGTAGCGAAGAACAGCGAAGGCACGGAAACGATTTATTAAGAAAACTTCTGGCAGCTGAGACTCTGCATAACCTGTCAATTCTGTTTCAAAAGAGACTAGAACAAGTAAGCTTAATCTTTATCAATGCGCATTTTTTTCCATTCTGCAGAAGTGCGAAATGAACGAACTTGACATTTGTATCTCGTAAATTAATTACGCCGGGACTTGTTTGGAAATATCTTTCTTTGATAGTATTAAGATGCAGTAAGCTTATGGACTTAAGTCTTTGGTAAATAAGCTTAATATTTACAGTATTAAAAAGAGCTATAGTAATTCTTTGTACCATTGCACTTTATTTAATCTTACTTATCGTCCTCAATCTTAAATCTGTCTTAGAGATCTGATCCAATACTGAAAATACTAAGTTAAGCGCATTTGAAAAACAAACAAACAAGCAAATCCAGCAGATTACGTTGTCATTTTGTTTTACATAATGCCGGTAACTGTAGATTGAGTACTCCCCTGAGTTTTTTTTTTAAATACCGAAATTTGAATCTCTTTAAATTCCTTATTCAGATCAATTGACAGTAACCTCTTTTGTCCCTGTTCCTTCAAATACAGAATATCCAATGAAGGGATCAAGTACCATTTCTCAACTTCACTTTTCCCTCAATTTTACTGGTATTTACTAAAAACTAATTGTTGGGCATATGTTTGAGGCCATTTGATTATTGTAGAGTCAAATGAAAAACTGTTATGGCATTGATGTGCTAATTTGGAGAACTAGAAATCATTGTGAGCAACTAATGACAGCCCTACAATGAGGGTATGGGTTGTGGCTTTATTGTCATAAATAGCCTTTCACTACAGTCAGACTTACTCGAACCTAGCCTGAGCAAACAGCCGACGTTTCACGAGGTCGCCACTTTGAGCCCTTGCAAAACGACGTCTGAGTAACGAGCGCGGAAATTCCATACTGATGACGTGACACTACTCTGATCTTGGTAGAGCTTCTGATTGGTTGAAAGAAAATTCCAGCCAATCAGATGCACTAGCAAGATCTGGGTAGTGCACGTCATCAGTATGGAATTTCTGCTGTCGTTACTCAGACGTCGTTTTGCGAGGGCTCAAGCGGCGACAGTGGTGAAACGTCGGCTGTTTTCTCAGGCTAACTCGAACCATAAATTGTTGTTGAAAGAAAATTCCAGCCAATCAGATGCACTACCAAGATCTGGGTAGTGCACGTCATCAGTATGGAATTTCTGCTGTTGTTACTCAGACGTCGTTTCGCGAGGGCTCAAGCGGCGACCTTGTGAAACGTCGGCTGTTTTCTCAGGGTAACTCGAACCATAAATGTTTGCTGAGAATCAAAATATACTCGGAGATACAGTTCACAGGGATGGGTACTGATCTCTGGGAGAAGGTACAGAGTTGTTTATTTCACCGAGTTAAAAACCCTCAGCATATTACAAAATTATGGGGAATGTCTTAAAGTTGCATGGTGATTCAATAAGAGCAAGTTCCTCCAATCTTTTGTTTTATACTTTTGGGGGCCTAAAACTGGACACAGAATTCCATTATAAAATCATTCACTGATCACTTAAAGCTCTCACCAGGTTCCCTTCCTCTTACTCAATGACACGCTTTGCCTTAATTTGTCAAGAGTTCAAAACATAAGTCAGGAAAGGATTCATACAGTTTATCTTTGAATTCCTCTGCCACCTTTTTGGTTCCTTTCTCATTGACTTTTGGACTTAACTTCGTGGTTTACAGTGCCTTCAAGAGTATACCTATCAGGAGGCTCATGTGACTGATTGCACTCCCTTTAAAAAAAAACACTTTTCAAGCAAAGCCACATTCGTTTAAACTGGTCTGGAAATGTGAGTTGCCTGACCGCTTTAAACAGGTCAATACTAGCCTCAATTTGCTCACACATCTTCACTGAGGTATGTCCAGGAAAGAATGAAATTTATATAGTGAGCTTTGAATAATAATAATAAAAATAATAATAATGACAATAATAATAATAATGATAATAATAATAATAATATTATTATTATTTTATGATTAACATCTGAATTGTTTTGCTCAGTGCAATACAGATGATCTCTCATGAATAAATACTCCGCATATGATTTTAAAAAATTAATTTTATTATTATGTCAGTGTAAGTATGAATCATTTGAAGTTATCTATAGAGGTGATTGTCCACAAATGAATGGCCAAATTAATGTGAAATGTTAATAAAGTGATTTAGATTGCCTCCTGAAACTGGTTCGTATTCAGTGATGATGATGACATAATAATAGCAATAATGACTGCTTAGGTGATTATTTTGGATGATAAGTCACTGATATGGTTAAAATGTTATAATTACAAAAAATTGTTAGTGCTGATGACTGTGATGTAAGCTATTACATAATAGTTGTAATCCCGGTATCCCTTGCGTGCATGGTGATCGACCATGTGCTCTCGTTCGTGTAATCATTCTGTGTCGCTCGATTAAACGTGTTGTGATTACAACTCGGCCTATTTTATGCCTCTATAACACTTCATGGTGTCAGAAGTAAAGATTTTCGACGATGACATCTTTCCGAGTGCAGTTGCCGGAAAAGTTCGACTTCAGTCGACAAGAAGAGTGGCCGAAATGGAGCAGAAGGTTCGAGCGATTTCGCCAAGCGTCGGGACTTTCGAAGGAAGAAGAAGAAAGCCAGATCAATACGCTGATTTACGCAATGGGTCATCAAGCAGATGACATTCTCCACTCCTTCAACCTAACTACGACCCAGCTAAAGCAGTATCACACCGTCAAAGCACGATTTGACGAGCACTTTGTGGTTCGCCGAAATACTATCTTCGAGCGAGCGAAATTTAACCCACGCCGCCAGGAAGATGGCGAGACCGTGGATACTTTCATCACTGCGTTGCATGCGATGGCCGAACACTGCCACTACGGAACACTTAAGGATGAGATGATCCAAGACAGAATCGTGGTCGGTCTTTTAGACGCGAAACTGTCGGAAAAACTCCAACTCGATGCCGAACTAACTTTGACAAAAGCAGTCACTTAGGCGCGACAAAGCGAAGCTGTCAAAAAAAAAAAAACCCTGTTGAGGAGCGACTTCAAGGAGTCAGGAGAAACGAAAACTGTCTATGCTGTGAAAGCGAAGAAAACACCGAAATTTAAGAGTGAGGGTCAAGCGTCAGGAGCTTCGAAGAAGCCCTTCAAGAAACATGCAAAAACTGATTCGAACCGTTGTGGACGCTGTGGAAAATCTCCGAGTCACGCACGGACAAATTGCCCAGCTAAAGACGCGACTTGCCACAAATGTAACATGAGAGGTCACTGGGGAGCCGTTTGCAGATCTCAAAAAACTGTGGGCGAAGTCGAAGAAGATGATTATGAGTTTCTCGATGAAATTGGAAGTGGATCAAATGGAGGGTTTTGGTCTGTGGATCTTCGGCTAAACAACTCTACTGTTCGTTTCAAGATTGACACAGGAGCAGACGTGACCATAATCCCGGAAAGAATCTACAGAGAGCTGCAACCCACTCCAGCTCTTTCCAGTTCAAGCAAGACCTTAATTGGCCCGGCTAAAACAACACTTCCCGTTCGTGGGTGCTTCCGAGGGAAAATCCAGAAAGCTGGCAAATCCCTAGAACAGGAGATATTTGTTGCCGATGGTGCCCGCCACCCTCTCCTTGGTCGACAAGCTATAGAAGCCTTCAAGATTCTCGAACTGGTACAAGAAGTAGAAACCACCGATTTCAGAACTAAATTCCCAAACCTCTTTAAGGGTTTAGGAAAACTGGATGGACCGGATTACGAGATCAAACTCAAAACCAGATGCCAAGCCACATGCACTCTCCACACCGAGAAGGGTTCCAGTACCTCTTCTTTCAAAGGTCAAAGATGAACTTTCCCGCATGGAGCAGATGCAAATTATCTCTCGAGCCGACGAAGCGACCGAGTGGTGCCCAGGAATGGTGGTGGTTCCCAAAGCAAATGGGAAAGTGTGCATTTGTGTGGATCTAACTAAATTGAACGAAAACATCCTGAGGGAGTTTTAATCCCTACCTAGCGTAGACCACACATTAGCTCAACTGGCGGGAGCAACTGTGTTGACCAAACTCGATGCAAATTCTGGGTTCTGGCAGATTGCCCTATCGCCAGAGTCAGGGAAATTGACCACTTTTATCACCCCATTTGGAAGGTTCTGTTTCAACCGTCTCCCATTTGGAATAAGCTCAGCCCCTGAACACTTCCAAAAGCGGATCTCGCAGGTCCTGGAAGGGACTGAAGGTTCTCTTTGTCAAATGGACGACATCCTGGTCTACGGTAAGTCAGTGAAAGAGCACGATGAGCACCTAGAAGCAACTCTTCTCAAGCTTCAGAAAGCTAACCTTGCCTTGAATGAAGAGAAGTGCGAGTTCTCTAAGCCTTCAGTAGAATTCCTCGGCACTGTCATTGATTCTAAAGGAGTGCAATTTGACCCCAAGAAAGTAGAGGCTATACTGCAGATGGAGACAACTAAGGAACATTCAGAACTTAGGAGATTCCTTGGCATGGTCAATCAATTAAACAAGTTCCAACCCCAAATAGCTGAGCTGTCTAAGCCACTGAGGGATCTACTGAGTACTAAGAACCATTGGTCATGGAGTGAAGCACAAGATAATGCCTTCTCTGCCTTAAAGAGGAGCCTAAGTACAACTCCTACCCTCGCACACTATGACGCAAGACGCCAGACAACACTTAGCTTTCCACTGATGCATCATCCTACGGGCTTGGAGCGGTTTTACTTCAAAAGCAGGATGATGAACAGTGGCGCCCTGTTGCATATGCTTCACGAGCCATGAATCCTACTGAGCAGCGGTATGCCCAGATAGAAAAAGAGGCCCTGGGCATAACTTGGGCAAGTGAACGCTTTGTCGACTACCTGATTGGCCTCAGGTACCACATCGAAACTGACCATAAGCCTTTAGTCCTACTACTGAGTACTAAGAACCTAGAGGATCTCCCAGCCAGAATTCAAAGGTTCCCAATGCAGATGATGCGGTGGTTCAGCTACACCATTTTGCATGTACCTGGAAAATCCCTGTGCACAGCAGACGCCCTGTCGCGAGCACCACTGGCCAGACCTTTAAATCACGAAGAGAAGAAGTTGGAGACCGATGTCCAAGCTTATGTTGACTCGATCGTTAAGTACCTTCCTGCTTCAGAGAGCCGACTGGAGGAGCTTAGGTCCCAACAGCAGCAAGATGAAGTCACAAGGCAGCTGATGACTTACTGCACTGAAGGATGGCCGGACAGATTCCACCTTCCTGGTCCTCTCAAACCCTAAGCAGCGCTTATTAAATTATTTTCGGTAAAAGTGCGGCGCTTATTCGAGTAGCGGCGCTTAATCGATCATTCACGGTATTAGGTTCATATTCAGTTCACTGCTATAGATGAGTAAAGACGATGAAAATAAACCAGTTAACATAAGGATTGTCTAAGGGTGAACACTTCCAAACAAACGCCTTATCTTTTATATTTCTCTTCTTGTATTTTTGTTATATTGCACCACCTTTCTTTTTCAGTGAGTTCCAATAGCTGTCATCTTTCCGACCTGACGCATGGTGAAATAATGTACTTCTATTAATAAAATTATTTTTAAAAATTATACAGAAACTGTGACCTTTTTAAAGCTTTTCTTTTTTATTTGAGTTAATTTTGGAACAGAAAAGAAAAAAACGGTACAAAACGACCCCGGCAGGACTCGAACCTACAATCTTCTGATCCGAAGTCTTATCCGACGCCTTATCCATTAGGCTACGAGGCCGTTGTTGTCTGCAAGATTTATTCTATTCTGTCCCTTTTCATCCCCAACAATACTGATCAGTCCTAAGCATAGTTACTCGAGGGACTTGTTATGAAACCTTACAAGTTTCAAAGGCCATAACAAAGGTGCTGTAAGTTATGTTGAAAGTAGTAGGACCGTGCACAATCTTTTGTTTTACGTTCCCACACTATAGCTAAATAACTTAGCTGTGACAGTTTTATTGGTTATTTGCTCATGTAAAATTCAAAACCTATTGTTGTTTGTACATGGGCAAGGCTAAAAACGGTAACAGAAACATAAAACAAAGGACTTTGCTGAGCTCCATAATCAGATTCTTTTATTAACTATGTCCTAAGAACAGAAAAGAAAAGTTAACTCAACATTATTCGGGATCACTCAAAACGGTGGCAAAACTGACGTGTTAAACAAGTTGAACATTAATATATGAAATGAACTGAAGTTTGAACTGCTGATAAAGATGGAATTATATGCAGAGTATCGCAGTGAAGGTGTTTCAACTTAAGTAGTTGAAAAGAAGAAACCTGAAAAAATTCAGGCTTCAACGGGAATCGAACTCATGACCTCTGCGATGCCGGTGCAGTGCAAGTTGAATCGGAATATTGAACGGCCGGTGTTGAATGGAATGTTAGAACCGTTTGTCGGGGGCCTAATTAAAAAAAATAAGCCTCAAACGAACTATAGAACAATTTATTTAGTGAATCAGACGGCCTGATGGCCCGCTGCAAGGTCACACCCGCCCATTGCTTCCAATTCTGTCCATCATCCATACTCTTCGTGGCGCACTTACTCAAACTTGGAAACCGATTCCCTTTGATTCCTCTCATATGCTTGAGGTATTTGTGACATCCGGCGTTTTTTTTAAAGAATGCAACTAATAAGTAACCTGAATGTTTACGTTAAAGGTGGACACTGCACGACTTACAATTCCCTGTGATCCATTAAACTCCATGGCAGCATTGAAGGAACGAGGATTCTAAGGCAGGGTGAGGAGTGTGGCAACAAAATGGCCCTTTTGAGTTGATTGCTAAGTAATGAGTGCTGGATGCAACCTGCTTGGACCGGATGGCCCACCCTTTGACCCAAGGCCAATGTTAATTTGATTCCCCGGAAAAAGAATCTGCCATAGATTTGTAATGAAGCTTGGCATAAATATTCAACAAGTCATGTAGGGTCTAAAATTGCAATAAAAATGGGGGGCACCGTGCTCGTTTTAGTGGTATACTGCTGACGAATACAGTGTTTAAAGGCATTTTCAGGCAATAAACCGGCGAAGCCAACATGCTCAATATTTCAACTGTAGATTGATATTTCATGTATAGGTTGACTTTGTACATATGTATAGTCATCAGTGTTGTACAAAACATGGCCGAAAAGCTTCAAAGTTACTGGAAACTCAAAACGTAGACAGTGACGAAGGTACATGGATGTGCGGTCCTCTACCCTAAATGGTTTTTTTCGTAGGATTTTTTTCAACTGTGCAAAATCTGATCATAGATTTTTGCTTACTTTTAAATTTGCTTTGGGAACACTGTCCTGATTGAGTTTACACAATAAAAAATGGGGGTCACCATACCCGATTTATTTCTCTAAACAACTCAGTTTTCATAGAAAATCTACCAAGTTCCGAAAGTGCGCGCGCTGGTGCGCGAGCTAATCACGCAAAAACTGATGCACAGAAAGGATGCGCAATGCGATTGAATGGAATCACCTTAAGTGCCCTGCCACAATCGACTGGAAGCTCGGGTACCACAGGAAGCAGCAGAGACAGTGGGGGAAGGGGACAGGGGGGGGCGTAAGAGGTAAGAGATCCACATGAGAAGGGTAGGTGGTATTTCTAGTTCCAGGTATTTTTTTGTAAGCTGAATGTATGTTTTGGCAATATTTGAGGTGTTGTTTTCTAGCTAAGTCTTGTGAAAGCTATAAAATATTCACGTATTCCAATAATGGACACCTTGTGAATATCAGTTTTATATTGCAAACAACAAACTGCTTATTTGTTTTAGTTGTTTTGTTTGGAATACTTCAATAATCGCCCCTAGCAGTTTCGTCAGATGACAAAACCAACATTGTGAAGGGAGGAGGGGGTGTTTGCAATTGCAGAAATGTGGGGATGTCTCAAAAATGTTGATGAAGATTGTAGCTTTCTACCCTGACCTTAATTGGAGTTAAAAGCTAGTGTTAGGGCTAGGGCTATGGTTCGGGTTATGGGTAGGGCTAGTGCTAGTGCTAGGGCTAGGGTTTAGGGCTAGGGTTAAGATTAGGGTTAGGGCTATGACTAGAGCTAGGGTTAGGGCAGAAACACAAATCAAAACACCATGGCAGCAATTTTATGAGTTTTTATTTCATTTTCCTCAGTTTTACAGCTCCTCAATTTCGGCTTTAGTTTTGCTAATTTGAAAAACCGACACAGCCATCATAAATGCCCAGCCCACCACGCAAACAGAGGATGGTAAGCCTGTGGGTTAACATGACAAGCATTTCAAGCAAACACCCTTAGGTTTTGCACTCTTTCGGATGATTTCTAAAATAATAATAATAATAATAAGTCTTTATTTCATAAGATAAAAACACATATCCTATTTTACAAAAATTGATGGTAAAAAGCAAGCTACATTACATGAACTAAGACTATTATTCTAATGAAATAAATCAGCTAATTTGTACTTAAAAGTAAGGCGGTTAATAAAAGAGCTCATGAAGCGCTTCGTGTTTATTTTAGGTTTCACGGCCGACTTTCTTCTAAGCTCGTATTTGGTGTTCTTAACCTCCGGCAACATGTTATACAGCGGGTGACCCTCTAAGTCCATAACTTTAGTGCATATTTTCTTATCTTGTTTTTCTAAAAGATCTTGGATATCTATGCTATGTGAGATGTACCTACGCTTCTTACACCTATCCAAAAAACACTGGATCGTTGTTAGTTCAGCTTCAGCGGCTCCGTACACCGCAAGCCCGTATGAGATATTTGGTAGTACAATAGAATTGAAAAGGTAGTCAATTTCTGATTGATTGTACCCCTCTCTTCTAAGCGTCCTGAGCACATGGAGAGACTTGTTTGCTATTGTGAGTTTGTTCTTTACATGAGTGTTAAATCGGGTGTCAGACTGGAAAGTAACACCCAGCAGAACAAGTTTCTAGCTAAAAACTACCGATTTTCGTCGTGTAAATGGGAATTAATAGGCACATGCGGGAAGGCTGTGTCAGCCCGCTTATTGGAAGTGACCTGATAAGAATTTTCCTGATTTTCCTGATGAAATGCGAATGCATGTGGCATGCGAATGCTTCCTGTCTAAATAGCATCGTTTACAGTCAGAGATCGTTGGTGTTATTCAGTATGGGTAAAACAACCGAGGAAAGAAATGTTGTCCGTAACACTGTATTTAGCCTCTCTCCTCCGCAGAGCCTCAAAAGGGTTTTCCGTGCGGAGAGAATCCCCTGAAAAAGTGAGTGCAGTCGTAAAAGTAGGTGGTATGCGGCGAGGGAAGCCTCTGTCAGACGCCACGCCTAATATGGCCGCCATCCGGGGGAGGCATTTTTTGAAATGTCTATACCTGGAGTGGTGTGCGTACTTTTGCTCCTGTCGGTAAAATGGCGGGTATGGGTGCGACGTTCTTCGGGTTGCATAATGTTGACGAATTACTCACGAAAACGTTTCTAAATGCTTGGAAATCGGTCATGGTTTGCTGCCCGCTCGACGACTGTGTTTCGAAAAGGCTTTTATTTTGTCATGATGGGCTAAATCTGATCACCATTTCAGCAGGTAATATTCCCGAGTGTCGTGTAGCGAAAAACAGCAAAGGCACGGAAACGATTTATTGAGAAAACGTCTGGCAGCTGAGACTCTGCATAACCTGTCAATTTTGTTTCAAAGAGACTAGAACAAGTAAGCTTAATCTTTATCATTGCGTATTTTTTTTCCATTCTGCAGAAGCGCGAAATGAATCAACTTGATATTTGTATCTCGTAAATTAATTACGCCGGGACTTGTTTGGAAATATCTTTCTTTGATAGTATTAAGATGCAGTAAGCTTATAGACTTAAGTGTTTGTTAAATAAGCTTAATGTTTACAGTATTAAAAAGAGCTATGATAATTCTTTGTACCATTGCAGTTTATTTAATCTTACTTATCGTCCTCAATCTTAAATCTGTCTTAGAGATCTGATCCAATACTGAAAATACTAAGTTAAGCGCATTTGAAAAACAAACAAACAAGCAAATCAAGCAGATCACGTTGTCATTTTGTTTTACATAATACCGGTAATTGTAGATTGAGTACTCCCCTGAGTTTCTTTTTAATACCGAAATTTGCCCACTCTGCCTATGACTAGACATTGAACCTCTTTAAATTCTTTATTCAGATCAGTTGACAGTAACGTATTTTGTCCCTGTACCTTCAAATACAGAATATCCTATGAAGGGATCAAGTACCATTTCTCAACTTCACTTTTCCCTCAATTTTACTGGTATTTACTAAAACTAATTATTGGGCATGTGTTTGATACATTTAATTATTGTAGAGTCAAATGAAAAAGTGTTATGGCATTGATGTGCTAATTTGGAGAACTAGAAGTCATTGTGAGCCACTAATGACAGCCCTACAATGAGGGTATGGGTTGTGGCCTTATTGTCATGAATAGCCTTTCACTACAGTCAGACTTACTCGAACCTAGTCTGAGCAAACAGCCGACGTTTCACGAGGTCGCCACTTTGACCCCTCGCAAAACGACGTCTGAGTAACGCGCGCGAAAATTCCATACTGATGACGTGACACTACCCTGATCTTGATAGAGCTTCTGATTGGTTGAAAGAAAATTCCAGCCAATCAGATGCACTAGCAAGATCTGGGTAGTGCACGTCATCAGTATGGAATTTCTGCTGTCGTTACTCAGACGTCGTTTTGCGAGGGCTCAAATGGCGACCTCGTGAAACGTCGGCTGTTTTCTCAGGCTAACTCGAACCATAAATTGTTGCTGAGAATCAAAATATACTCGGAGATACAGTTCACAGGGATGGGTACTGATCTCTGGGAGAAGGTACAGAGTTGTTTATTTCACCGAGTTAAAAAACCTCAGCATATTACAAAATTATGGGGAATGTCTTAAAGTTGGTGATTTAATAAGAGCAAGTTCTTCCAATCTGTTGTTTTATACCTTTGGGGGCCTAAAGCTGGACACACAATTCCATTATAAAATCATCCACTGATCACTTAAAGCCCTCACCAGGTTCTCTCCCTCTTACTCAATGACACGCTTTGCCTTAATTTGTCAAGAGTTCAAAACATAAGTCAGGGAAGGATTCAAAGAGTTTATCTTTGAATTCCTCTGCCACTTTTTTGGTTCCTTTCTCATTGACTTTTGGACTTAACTTCGTGGTTTACAGTGCCTTCAAGAGTATACCCATCAGGAGGCTCATGTGACTGATTGCACTCCCTTTAAAAAAAAACACTTTTCAAGCAAAGCCACATTCGTTTAAACTGGTCTGGAAATGCTTTTTTGAAAGAATACGAAGCCAGTGAGTGAGTTGCCTGACCGCTTTAAACAGGTCAATACTAGCCACAATTTGCTCACACATCTTCACTGAGGTATGTCCTGGAAAGAATGAAATTTATATAGTGAGCTTTGAATAATAATAATAATAATAATAATAATAATAATAATAATGAAAATAATAATAATATTATTGTTATTATTATTATTTTATGGTTAACATCTGAATTGTTTTGCTCAGTGCAAGACAGATAATCTCTCATGAATAAATAATCTGCTTATGATTTTAAAAATTAAATTTTATTATTATGTCAGTGTAAGTATGAATCATTTGAAGTTATCTATAAAGATGATTGTCCACAAATTAATGGCCAAAATAACTTGAAATGTTAATAAAGTGATTTAGATTGCCTCCTGAAACTGGTTGGTATTCAGTGATGATGATGACATAATAATAGCAAAAATGACTGCTTAGGTGATTATTTTGGATGATAAGTCACTGATATGGTTAAAATGTTATAATTACAAAAAATTGTTAGTGCTGATGACTGTGATGTAAGCTATTACATAATACTTGTAATCCCGGTATCCCTCGCGTGCATGGTGATCGACCATGTGCTCTCGTTCGTGTAATCATTCTGTGTCGCTCGATTAAACATGTTGTGATTACAACTCGGCCTATTTTATGCCTCGATAACACTTCATGGTGTCAGAAGTAAAGATTTTCGACGATGACATCTTTCCGAGTGCAGTTGCCGGAAAAGTTCGACTTCAGTCGACAAGAAGAGTGGCCGAAATGGAGCAGAAGGTTCGAGCGATTTCGCCAAGCGTCGAAGGAAGAAGAGGAAAGCCACTTCAATACGCTGCTTTACGCAATGGGTGATCAAGCAGACGACATTCTCCACTCCTTCAACCTAACTACGACCCAGCTAAAGCAGTATCACACCGTCAAAGCACGATTTGACGAGCACTTTGTGGTTCGCCGAAATACTATCTTCGAGCGAGCGAGACTTAACCGACGCCGCCAGGAAGATGGCGAGACCGTGGATACTTTCATCACTGTGTTACATGCGATGGCCGACCACTGCGACTACCGAACACGTAAGGATGAGGATCATCCGAGACAGAATCGTGGTCGGTCTTTTAGACGCGAAACTATCGGAAAACCTCCAACTCGATGCCGAACTAACTTTGACAAAAGCAGTCACTCAGGCGCGACAAAGCGAAGCTGTCAAAAAAAAACAAACCCTGTTGAGGAGCGACTTCAAGGAGTCAGGAGAAACAAAAACTGTCTATGCTGTGAAAGCGAAGAAAACACCGAAATTTAAGAGTGAGGGTGAAGCGTCAGGACCTTCGAAGAAGCCCTTCAAGAAACATGCAAAAACTGATTCGAGCCGTTGTGGACGCTGTAAGAAATCCCTGAGTCACGCACGGACAAATTGCCCAGCTAAAGACGCGACTTGCCACAAATGTAACATGAAAGGTCACTGGGGAGCCGTTTGCAGATCTCAAAAAACTGAGGGCGAAGTCGAAGAAGATGATTATGCGTTTCTCGGTGAAAGTGGAAGTGGATCAACTGGAGGCTTTTGCTCCGTGGATCTCCGGCTAAGCAACTCTACTGTTCGTTTCAAGATTGACACAGGAGCAGATACGACCATAATCCCGGAAAGAATCTACCGAGAACCGCAACCCATTCCAGCTCTTTCCAGTTCAAGCAAGACCTTAATTGGCCCGACTGAAACAACACTTCCCGTTCGTGGGTGCTTCCGAGGGAAAATCCAGAAAGCTGGCAAATCCCTAGAACAGGAGATATTTGTTGTCGATGGTGCCCGTCAACCTCTCCTTGGTCGACCAGCTATAGAATCCTTGAAGATTGTCGAACTGGTACAAGAGGTAGAAACCACCGATTTCAGAGCTAAATTCCCAAACCTCTTTAAGGGTTTAGGAAAACTGGATGGACCGGATTACGAGATCAAACTCAAACCAGATGCCAAGCCACATGCACTCTCCACACCGAGAAGGGTCCCGGTACCTCTTCTTTGAAAGGTCAAAGATGAACTCTCCTGCATGGAGCAGATGCAAATTATCTCTCGAGTCGACGAAACCACCGAGTGGTGCCCAGGAATGGTGGTGGTTCCCAAAGCAAATGGGCAAGTGTGCGTTTGTGTGGATCTAACTAAATTGAACAAAACATCATGAGCGAGTTTCACCCCCTACCTCACGTAGACCACACATTAGTTCAACTGGCGGGAGCAACTGTGTTCACCAAACTCGATGCAAATTCTGGGTTCTGGCAGATTGGTCTATCGCCAGAGTCAGCGAAATTGACCACTTTTATAACCCCATTTGGAAGGTTCCGTTTCAACCGTCTCCCATTTGGAATAAGCTCAACCCCTGAACACTTCCAAAAGCGGATCTCACAGGTCCTGGAAGGGACTGAAGGTGCTCTTTGTCAGATGGACGACATCCTGGTCTACGGCAAGTCAGTGAAAGAGCACAATGAGCACCTAGAAGCAACTCTTCTCAAGCTTCAGAAAGCTAACCTTGCCTTGAATGAAGAGAAGTGCAAGTTCTCTAAGCCTTCAGTAGAATTCCTCGGCACTGTCATTGATTCTAAAGGAGTGCAAGTTGACCCCAAGAAAGTAGAGGCTATACTGCAGATGGAGACACCTAAGGAACAATCAGAACTTAGGAGATTCTTTGGCATGGTCAATCAATTAAACAAGTTCCAACCCCAAATAGCTGAGCTGTCTAAGCCACTGAGGGATCTACTGAGTACTAAGAACCATTGGTCATGGAGTGAAGCACAAGATAATGCCTTCAAATGATTTACTGATCCAGGTCTACTTAAGATCCGGCAACTCTCAACGCCTTGTCGCTGTGGTCCTTCCAGTTGATAAACTTTGTATAATTCAGTATGGGTAAAACAACCGAGGAAGGAAATGTTGTCCGTAACACTGTATTTAGCCTCTCTCCTCCGCAGAGGCTCAAAAGGGTTTTCTGTGGGGAGAGAATCCCCTGAAAAGGTGAGTGCAGGCGTAAAAGTAGGTGGTATGCGACGAGGGGAGCCTCTGCCAGAAGCCACGCCCAATATGGCCACCATCCGGAGAGGCATTTTTTTAACTGTCTATACCTGGAGTGGTGTGGGTACTTTTGCTCCTGTCGGTAAAATGGCGGGTATGGGTGCGAAGTTCTTCGGGTTGCATAATGTTGACGAATTACTCACGAAAACGTTTCTAAATGCTTGGAAATCGGTCAAAGTTTGCTGCCCGCACGACGACTGTGCCTCGAAAAGGCTCTTATTTTGTCATGATGGGCTAAATCTGATCACCATTTCAGCAGGTAATATTCCCGAGTGTCGTGTAGCGAAGAACAGCGAAGGCACGGAAACGATTTCTCGAGAAAACTTCTGGCAGCTGAGACTCTGCATAATCTGTCAATTCTGTTTCAAAAGAGACTAGAACAAGTAAGCTTAATCTTTATCAATGCGCATTTTTTTCCATTCTGCAGAAGTGCGAAATCAACGAACTTGACAATTGTATCTCGTAAATTAATTACGCCGGGACTTGTTTGGAAATATCTTTCTTTGATAGTATTAAGATGCAGTAAGCTTACAGACTTAAGTCTTGGGGAAATAAGCTTAATATTTAAAGTATTAAAAAGAGCTATTATAGTAATTCTTTGTACCATTGCACTTTATTTAATCTTACTGATCGTCCTTAATCTTAAATCTGTCTTAGAGATCTGATCCAATACTGAAAATACTAAGTTAAGCGTATTTGAAAAACAAACAAACAAGCAAATCAAGCAGATCACGTTGTCTGGGGGCGGATCCAGGGGGGGTGGATTGAGTGGCTAGCCCCCCCTATTTGAGGTGTTGGTCTTTTAAGCTTAAAATCAAGAAAGGGAACAAAACTATCACCGGGGCGATTTTGTCTCGGATTGTTCTGATATTACTCTGTAAGGTCAGCCACCCCTCTTTCAAAACTCCTGGATCCGCCACTGTTGTCATTTTGTTTTACATAATACCGGTAATTGTAGATTGAGTACTCCCCTGAGTTTCTTTTTAAATACCGAAATTTGAACCTCTTTAAATTCTTTATTCAGATCAGTTGACAGTAACCTTTTTTGTCCCTGTTCCTTCAAATACAGAATATCCAGTGAATGGATCAAGTACCATTTCTCAACTTCACTATTCCTTCAATTTTACTGGTATTTACTAAAACTAATTGTTGGGCATATGTTTGATGCCATTTCATTATTGTAGAGTCAAATGAAAAAGTGTTATGGCATTGATGTGCTAATTTGGAGAACTAGAAATCACTGTGAGCAACTAATGACAGCCCTACAATGAGGGTATGGGTTGTGGCTTTATTGTCATAAATAGCCTTTCACTACAGTCAGACTTACTCGAACCTAGCCTGAGCAAACAGCCGACGTTTCACGAGGTCGCCACTTTGACCCCTCGCAAAACGACGTCTGAGTAACGAGCGCGGAAATTCCATACTGATGACGTGACACTACCCTGATCTTGGTAGAGCTTCTGATTGGTTGAAAGAAAATTCCAGCCAACCAGATGCAGTAGCAAGATCTGGGTAGTGCACGTCATCAGTATGGAATTTCTGCTGTCGTTACTCAGACGTCGTTTTGCGAGGGCTCAAGCGGCGACCCTGTGAAACGTCGGCTGTTTTCTCAGGCTAACTCGAGCCATAAATTGTTGCTGAGAATCAAAATATACTCGGAGATACAGCTCATAGGGATGGGTACTGATCTCTGGGAGAAGGTACAGAGTTGTTTATTTCACCGAGTTAAAAAACCTCAGCATTTTACAAAATTATGGGGACTGTCTTAAAGTTGGTGATTCAATAAGAGCAAGTTCTTCCAATCTGTTGTTTTATACCTTTGGGGGCCTAAAGCTGAACACACAATTCCATTATAAAATCATCCACTGATCACTTGAAGCCCTCACCAGGTTCCCTCCCTCTTAGTCAATGACACGCTTTGCCTTAATTTGTCAAGAGTTCAAGACATAAGTCAGGAAAGGCTTCATAGAGTTTATCTTTGAATTCCTCTGCCACCTTTTGGTTCCTTTCTCATTGACTTTTGGACTTAACTTCGTGGTTTACAGTGCCTTCAAGAGTATAACCATCAGGAGGGTCATGTGACTGATTGCACTCCCTTTAAAAAAAACACTCTTCAAGCAAAGCCACATTCCTTTAAACTGGTCTGGAAATGCATTTTTGAAAGAATACGAAGCCAGTGAGTGAGTTGCCTGACCGCTTTAAACAGGTCAATACTAGCCACAATTTGCTCACACATCTTCACTGAGGTATGTCCTGGAAAGAATGAAATTTATATAGTGAGCTTTGAATAATAATAATAATAATAATAATAATAATAATAACAATAATAAAATAATAATGATAATAATAATAACAATAATAATAATAATAAAAATAATAACAATAATGCTATTATAATAATTGTTATTATTATTTTATGATTAACATCTGAATTGTATTGCTCAGTGCAATACAGATGATCTCTCATGAATAAATACTCTGCCTATGATTTTAAAAAATTAAATTTTATTATTATGTCAGTGTAAGTATGAATCATTTGAAGTTATCTATAAAGATGATTGTCCACAAATTAATGGCCAAATTAATGTGAAATGTTAATAAAGTGAATTAGATTGCCTCCTGAAACTTGTTGGTATTCAGTGACGATGACGACATAATAATAGCAATAATGACTGCGTAGGTGATTATTTTGGATGATAAATCACTGATATGATTAAAATGTTATAATTACAAAAAATTGTTAGTGCTGATGACTGTGATGTACGCTATTGCAAAATACTTATAATCCCAGTGTCCCTTGCGTTCATGGTGATCGACCATGTGCTCTCGTTCGTGTAATCATTCTGTGTCGCTCGATTAAACGTGTTGTGATTACAACTCGGCCTATTTTATGCCTCGATAACACTTTATGGTGTCAGAAGTAAAGATTTTCAACGATGACATCTTTCCGAGTGGAGTTGCGGGAAAAGTTCGAATTCAGTCGACAAGAAGAGTGGCCGAAATGGAGCAGAAGGATCAAGCCATTTCGCCAAGCGTCGGGACTTTCGAAGGAAGAAGAGGAAAGCCAGATCAAGCAGGCGACATTCTCCACTCTTTCAACCTAACTACGACCCAGCTAAAGCAGTATCACACCGTCAAAGCACGATTTGACGAGCACTTTGTGGTTCGCCGAAATACTATCTTCAAGCTAGCGGAATTTAACCGCCGCCGCCAGGAAGATGGCGAGACCGTGGATACTTTCATCACTGCGTTGCATGCGATGGCCGAACACTGCGACTGCGGAACACTTAAGGCTTAGAGAGGTTTGATGATGAGATGAGATGATCCGAGACAGAATCGTGGTCGGTCTTTTAGACGCGAAACTTTCGGAAAAACGCCAACTCGATGCCGAACTAACTTTGACAAAGGCAGTCACTCAGGCGCGACAAAGCGAAGCTGTCAAAAAAAAACAAACCCTGTTGAGGAGCGACTTCAAGGACTCGGGAGAAACAAAAACTGTCTATGCTGTGAAAGCGAAGAAAACACCGAAATTTAAGAGTGAGTGTCAAGCGTCAGGAGCTTCGAAGAAGCCCTTCAAGAAACATGCAAAAACTGATTCGAACCGTTGTGGACGCTGTGGGAAATCTTCGAGTCACGCACGGACAAATTGCCCAGCTAAAGACGCGACTTGCCACAAATGTAACATGAAAGGTCACTGGGGAGCCGTTTGCAGATCTCAAAAAACTGTGGGCGAAGTCGAAGAAGATGATTATGAGTTTCTCGGTGAAATTGGAAGTGGATCAAATGGAGGCTTTTGCTCCGTGGATCTCCGGCTAAACAACTCTACCGTTCGTTTTAAGATTCACAACGGAGCAGACGTGACCATAATCCCGGAAAGAATCTACCGAGAGCTGCAACCCACTCCAGCTCTTTCCAGTTCAAGCAAGACCTTAATTGGCCCGGCTGAAACAACACTTCCCGTTCGTAGGTGCTTCCGAGGGAAAATCCAGAAAGCTGACAAATCCCTAGAACAGGAGATATTTGTTGTCAATGGTGCCCGCCAACCTCTCCTTGGTCGACCAGCTATAGAAGCCTTGAAGATTGTCGAACTGGTACAAGAAGTAGAAACCACCAATTTCAGAGCTAAATTCCCAAACCTCTTTAAGGGTTTAGGAAAACTGGATGGACCGCATTACGAGATCAAACTCAAACCAGATGCCAAGCCACATGCACTCTTCACACCGAGAAGGGTTCCGGTACCTCTTCTTTCAAAGGTCAAAGATGAACTCTCCTGCATGGAGCAGATGCAAATTATCTCTCGAGTCGACGAAGCAACCGAGTGGTGCGCAGGAATGGTGGTGGTTCCCAAAGCAAATGGGAAAGTGCGCATTTGTGTGGATCTAACTAAATTGAACAAAAACATCCTGAGCGAGTTTCACCCCCTACCTAGCGTAGACCACACATTAGTTCAACTGGCGGGAGCAACTGTGTTCACCAAACTCGATGCAAATTATGGGTTCTGGCAGATTGGTCTATCGCCAGAGTCAGCAATATTGACCACTTTTATCACCCCATTTGGAAGGTTCCGTTTCAACCGTCTCCCATTTGGAATAAGCTCAGCCCGTGAACAGTTCCAAAAGCGGATCTCGCAGGTCCTGGAAAGGACTGACGGTGCTCTTTATCAGATGGACGACATCCTGGTCTACGGCAAGTCAGTGAAAGAGCACGATGAGCACCTAGAAGCAACTCTTCTCAAGCTTTAGAAAGCTAACCTTGCCTTGAATGAAGAGAAGTGCGAGTTCTCTAAGCCTTCAGTAGATTTCCTCGGCACTGTCATTGATTCTAAAGGAGTGCAAGTTGACCCCAAGAAAGTAGAGGCTATACTGCAGATGGAGACACCTAAGGACCAATCAGAACTTAGGAGATTCCTTGGCATGGTCAATCAATTAAACAAGTTCCAACCCCAAATAGCTGAGCTGTCTAAGCCACTGAGGGATCTACTGAGTACTAAGAACCATTGGTCATGGAGTAAAGCACAAGGTAATGCCTTCTCTGCCTTGAAGAGGAGCCTAACTACAACTCCTACCCTCGCACACTATGAGGCGAGACGCCAGACAACACTTAGCTTTCCACTGATGCATCATCCTACGGGCTTGGAGCGGTTTTACTTCAAAAGCAGGATGTTGATGAACAGTGGCGCCCTGTTGCATATGCTTTACGAGCCATGAATCCTGCTGAGCAGCGGTATGCCCAGATAGAAAAAGAGGCCCTGGGCATAACGTGGGCAAGCGAACGCTTTGTCGACTACCTGATTGGCCTCAAGTACCACATCGAAACTGACCATAAGCCTTTAGTCCCACTACTGAGTACCAAGAACCTAGAAGATCTCCCAGCCAGAATTCAAAGGTCCGAATGCGGATGATGCGGTTCCGCTACACCATTTTGCATGTACCTGGAAAATCCCTGTGCACAGCAGACGCCCTGTCGCGAGCACCACTGGCCAGACCTTTAAATCACGAAGAGAAGAAGCTGGAGACCGATGTCCAAGCTTATGTTGACTCGATCGTTAAGTACCTTCCTGCTACAGAGAGTCGACTGGAGGAGCTTAGGTCCCAACAGCAGCAAGATGAAGTCACAAGGCAGCTGATGACTTACTGCACTGAAGGATGGGCCGGGCAGATTCCACCTTCCTGGTCCTAAGCGGCGCTTATTAAATTATTTTCGGTAAAAGTGCGGCGCTTATTTGAGAGCAGCGCTTATTTAAATTATTTTCGGTAAAAGTGCGGCGATTTTTCGAGTAGCGGCGCTTAATCGATCATTTACGGTATTAGGTTCATATTCAGTTCACTGCTATAGATGAGTAAAGACGATGAAAATAAACCAGTTAACATAAGGATTGTCTAAGGGTGAACACTTCCAAACAAACGCCTTAGCTTTTATATTTCTCTTCTTGTATTTTTGTTATATTGCACCACCTTTCTTTTTCAGTGAGTTCCAATAGCCGTCATCTTTCCGACCTGACGCATGGTGAAATAATGTACTTCTATTAATAAAATTATTTTTAAAAATTATACAGAAACTGTGATCTTTTTAAAGCTTTTCTTTTTTATTTGAGTTATTTTTGGAACAGAAAAGAAAAAAAAAGTACAAAACGACCCCGGCAGGACTCGAACCTACAATCTTCTGATCCGAAGTCAGACGCCTTATCCATTAGGCCACGAGGCCGAGACAATTTTTGTTGTCTGCAAGATTTATCCTATTCTGTCCCTTTTCATCCCCAACAATACTCATCAGTCCTAAGCATAGTTACTCGAGGGACTGGTTATGAAACCTTGCAAGTTTCAAAGGCCATAACAAAGGTGCTCTAATTTATGTTGAAAGCACTAGGACCGTGCACAATCTTTTGTTTTAGTTCGTACACTATAGCTGAATAACTTAGCTGTGACAGTTTTATTGGTTAGTTGCTCATGTAAAATTCAAAACCTATTGTTGTTTGTACACGGTCAAGGCTAAAAACGGTAACAGAAACATAAAACAAAGGACTTTGCTGACCTTCATAACCAGATTCTTTTATTAACTATGTCCTAACAATAGACAAGAAAAGTTAACTCAACATTATTCGGGATCACTCAAAAAGGTGGCCAAACTGACGTGTTAAACAAGTTGAACATTAATATATGAAATGAACTGAAATTTGAACTGCTGATAAAGATGGAATTATATGCAGAGTATCGCAGTGAACGTGTTTCAACTTAAGGAGTTGAAAAGAAGAAACCTGAAAAAATTCAGGCTTGAACGTATCGAACTCATGACCTCTGCGATACCGGTGCAGTGCAAGTTGAATCGGAACGATATTGAACGGCCGATGTTGAATGGAATGTTGCACCCGTTTTTCGGGGGCCTAATTAAAAAAAATAAGCCTCAAACGAACTATAGAACAATTTATTTAGTGAATCAGAGTGCCTGATGGCCCGCTGCAAGGTCACACCCGGCCATTGCTTCCAATTCTGTCCATGATCCATACCATTCGTTGCGCACTTACTCAAACTTGGAAACCGATTCCCGTTGATTCCTCTCATATGCTTGAGGTATTTGTGACATCCGGCGTTTCAATTAGGGGCACAAAAAGGGGAGCGCAGACGCTGCGAGCAGGATTCGAACCTGCGCAGGGAGACCCCATTGGATTTCAAGTCCAACGCCTTAACCACTCGGCCATCGCAGCGGACGCTATTTTTTTTCTAATTGAAAACTATTAGCTTTGAACGACAATCAGTGTATACAATACCATATTTGGTTGTTACCATGAAGACATATTACCAGGAGAACACTTTTCTCAAAGCGAAGCCTTATGAAAACCCGTTCATATGAAAATGAGTTCTGTTTGGAAGGGAGGAAGCTAAAGGCAATTCAAAAATACTTTACCTTTCTTCGCCGATAGATAACGTTCGATAAGCAAGAACTGTCAATAAACATACATAGCAAACTGTTTCGAGCGGGAATAAGAATCAATCCTTATTTTACATTCAGTAGCCATATTCTTATAATAACTAAGAGGATCATAACGACCGTAACTATGCTGTAAGGCATTTTATTTTAATTTAAAAGAATTATCTTGTCGAATAAGCCACTAATCAAATTGATGCTGGAGTCGACCCTTGTTGCCTTTCCTATTTGCACGTACTTTTCCGTATTCGTGATACGCAACATTCCGTTCTTTCAAATGGTCTTTTCTTTGCACGTCGTTTCTGCTAATATTAATGTGTTAGGGTGATTTGCCTTGAATTTTCTAAGGTGTTTCACTCAGTGCTACAGCCAGAGCTGCGATGGCCGAGTGGTTAAGGCGTTGGACTCGAAATCCAATGGGGTATCCCCGCGCAGGTTCGAATCCTGCTCGCAGCGCACCGTTTTTGTCACATTTTTCCTTCTTGTACATGCTTCAACCCGAGTTCGTTAAACTTAACACAGGAAGACCGCTAAGATCAGACGCTGCTGTTAGGTTCAACTTGGGTGTCAGGAGATACGCCACAAGATAAGGCGATTTTACGGAACTGCTCCTGATCAATTGGACCATGTTTATAATATTGCCACACTTCTAAAGAATGAATGACCAATGTTTTCCAACTATAAATTATTTCATTTTACCATTAGGTGCTTTAAGATTTATACATCCAACTTTTTTTAAAAGAATGCAACTGATAAGTAACCTGAACGTTTACGTTAAAGGTGGACACTGCTCTACTTACAATTCCCTGTGATCCATTAAACTCCAGGGCAGCATTAAAGGAACGAGGATTCTAAGGCAGGGTGAGGAGTGTGCCAACAAAATGGCCCTTTTGAGTTGATTGCTAAGTAATGAGTGCTGGGTGCAACCTGCTTGGACCGGATGGTCCACCCTTTGACCCAAGGCGATTTGAGGTGTTAAGGTGATTCCTCGGAAAAAGAATCTGCCATAGATTTGTAATGAAGCTTGGCATAAATATTCAACAAGTCATGTAGGGTCTAAAATTGCAATAAAAATGGGGAGTCACCGTGCTTGTTTTAGTGGTATACTGCTGACGAATACAGTGTTTAAAGGCATTTTCAGGCAATAAACGCGCGAAGCCAATATGCTCAATATTTCAACTGCAGATTGATATTTCATGTATAGGTTTACTTTGTACATATGTATAGTCATCAGTGTTGTACAAAACATGGACGAAAAGCTTCAAATTTACTGGAAACTCAAAAAGTAGACAGTGACGAAGGTACATTGATGTCCGGTCCTCTACCCTAAATGGCTTTTTTCGTAGGATTTTTTTCAACTGTGAAAAATCTGATCATAGATTTTTGCTCACTTTTTATATTTGCTTTGGGAACACTGTCCTGATTGAGTTTACACAATAAAAAATGGGGGTCACCGTACTCGATTAGGAGAAAACGACCATTTATTTCTATAAACAACTTAGTTTTCATAGAAAACCTACCAAGTTCTGAAAGTGCGCGCGCTAATCACGCAAAAAATGATGCGCAGAAAGGATGCGCAATGCAATTGAATGGAATCACCTTAAGTGCCCTGCCACAATCGACTGGAAGCTTGGGTACCACAGGGAGCAGGAGAGACAGTGGGGAAAGGGGACAGGGAGGGGTGTAAGAGGTAGGAGATCCACATGAGAGGGGTAGGTAGTGTTTCTAGTTCCAGGTACTTTTTTGTAAGCTGAATGTATGTTTTGGCAATATTTGAGGTGTTGTTTCCTAACTACTTCTTGTGAAAGCTGTAAAATATTCACGTATTCCAACAATGTACACCTTGTGAATATCAGTTTTATATTGCCCACAACAAACTGCTTATTTGTTTCAGTTGTTTTGTTTGGAATACTTCAATAATCGCCGCTACCAGTTACATCAGATGAGAAAACCAACATTGTGAAGGGAGGAGAGGGTGTTGACAATTACAGAAATGTGGGGATGTCTCAAAAATGTTGATGAAGATTGTAGCTTTCTACCCTGACCTTAATTGGAGTTAAAAGCTAGTGTTAGGGCTAGTGCTAGTGCTAGGGTTAGGGCTAGGGCTAGGGTTTAGGGCTAGAGTTAAGATTAGGGTTAGGCTATGACTAGAGCTAGGGTTAGGGTAGAAACACAAATCAAAACACCATGGCAGCAATTTTATGAGTTTTTATTTCATTTTCCTCAGTTTTACAGCTTCTAAATTTCGGCCTTAGTTTTCCTAATTCGATAAACCGACACAGCCATCATAAATGCACAGCCCACCACACAAACAGAGGATGGTAAGCCTGTGGGTTAACATGACAAGCATTTCAAGCAAACACCCTTAGGCTTTGCACACTTTCGAATGATTTTTAGCAGAAAACTGCCGATTTTCGTCGTGTAAATGGGAATTAATAGGCACCTGCGGGGAGGTTGTCTCAGCCCGCTTATTGGAAGTGACCTGCCAAGAATTTTCCTGATTTTCCTGATGAAATGCGAAAGCATGTGACATGTGAATGCTTCCTGTCTCAGTAGCATCGTTTACAGTCAGAGAACGTTGCTGTAATTCAGTATGGGTAAGACAACCGAGGAAGGAAATGTTGTCCGTAACACTGTATTTAGCCTCTCTCCTCCGCAGAGGCTCAAAAGGGTTTTCCGTGCGGAGAGAATCCCCTGAAAAAGTGAATGCAGGCGTAAAAGTAGGTGGTATGCGGTGAGGGGAGCCTCTGACAGAAGCCACGCCCAATGTGGCCGCAATCCAGGGGAGGCATTTTTTTAAATGTCTTAACCTGGGGTGGTGTGCGTACTTTTGCTCCTGTCGGTAAAATGGCGGGTATGGGTGCGAAGTTCTTTGGGTTGCATAATGTTGACGAATTACTCACGAAAACGTTTGTAAATGCTTGGAAATCGGTCAAAGTTTCCTGCCCACACGACGACTGTGTTTCGAAAAGGCTTTTATTTTGTCATGAAGGGCTAAATATGATCACCATTTCAGCAGGTAATATTCCCGAGTGTCGTGTAGCGAAGAACAGCGAAGGCACGGAAACGATTTATTGAGAAAACTTCTGGCAGCTGAGACTCTGCATAACCTGTCAATTCTGTTTCAAAAGAGACTAGAACAAGTAAGCTTAATCGTTATTAATCCGCATTTTTTTTCCATTCTGCAGAAGTGCGAAATGAACGAACTTGACATTTGTATCTCGTAAATTAATTACGCCGGGACTTGTTTGGAAATATCTTTCTTTGATAGTATTAAGATGCAGTAAGCTTATAGACTTAAGTCTTTGTAAATAAGATTAATATTTACAGTATTAAAAAGAGCTATAGTAATTCTTTGTACCATTGCAGTTTATTTAATCTTTCTTATCGTCCTCAATCTTAAATCTGTCTTAGAGATCTGATGCAATACTGAAAATACTAAGTTAAGCGCATTTGAAAAACAAACAAACAAGCAAATCAAGCAGATCACGTTGTCATTTTGTTTTACATAATACCGGTAATTGTAGATTGAGTACTTGCCTCTGTTTCTTTTTAAATACCGAAATTTGAACCTCTTTCAATTCCTTATTCAGATCAGTTGACAGTAACCTCTTTTGTCCCTGTTCCTTCAACTAAAGCATATCCAATGAAGGGATGAAGAACAATTTCTCAACTTCACTTTTCCTTCAATTTTACTGGTATTTACTAAAAATAATTGTTGGGCATATGTTTGATCCCATTTGATTATTGTAGAGTCAAATGAAAAAGTGTCATGGCATTGATGTGCTAATTTGGAGAACTAGAAATCATTGTGAGCGACTAATGACAGCCCTACAATGAGGGTATGGGTTGTGGCTTTATTGTCATAAATAGCCTTTCACTACAGTCAGACTTACTCGAACCTAGCCTGAGCAAACAGCCGACGTTTCACGAGGTCGCCACTTTGAGCCCTTGCAAAACGACGTCTGAGTAACGAGCAGGGAAATTCCACACTGATGACGTGACACTACTCTGATCTTGGTAGAGCTTCTGATTGGTTGAAAGAAAATTCCAGCCAATCAGATGCACTATCAAGATCTGGCTAGTGCACGTCATCAATATGGAATTTCTGCTGTCGTTACTCAGACGTCGTTTTGCGAGGGCTCAAGCGGCGACCTTGTGAAACGTCGGCTGTTTTCTCAGGCTAACTCGAACCATAAATTGTTGCTGAGAATCAAAATATACTCGGAGATACAGTTCACAGGGATGGGTACTGATCTCTGGGAGAAGGTACAGAGTTGTTTATTTCACCGAGTTAAAAAACCTCAGCATATTACAAAATTATGGGGATTGTCTTAAAGTTGCACGGTGATTCAATAAGAGCAAGTTCCTCCAATCTTTTGTTTTATACTTTTGGGGGCCTAAAACTGGACACAGAATTCCGTTATAAAATCATTCACTGATCACTTAAAGCCCTCACCAGGTTCCCTCCCTCTTGCTCAATGACACACCTTGCCTTAATTTGTCAAGAGTTCAAAACATAAGTCAGGAAAGGATTCATAGAGTTTATCTTTGAATTCCTCTGCCACCTTTTTGGTTCCTTTCTCATTGACTTTTGGACTTAACTTCGTTGTTTACAGTGCCTTCAAGAGTATACCTATCAGGAGGCTCATGTGACTGATTGCACTCCCTTTAAAAAAAACACTTTTCAAACAAAGCCACATTCGTTTAAACTGGTCTGGAAATGCTTTTTTGAAAGAATACGCAGCTAGTGAGTGAGTTGCCTGACCGCTTTAAACAGGTCAATACTAGCCACAATTTGCTCACACATCTTCACTGAGGTATGTCCTGGAAAGAATGAAATTTATATAGGGAGCTTTGAATAATGATAATAATAATAATAATAATAACAATAACAACAACAATAATAATAATAATAATAATAATAATAATAATGACAATAATAATAATAATAATAATAATAATAATAATAATAATAATATTATTATTATTATTATTATTTTATGATTAACATCTGAATTGTTTTGCTCAGTGCAATACAGATGATCTCTCATGAATAAATACTCCGCATATGATTTTAAAAAATTAAATTTTATTATTATGTCAGTGTAAGTATGAATCATTTGAAGTTATCTATAAAGGTGATTGTCCAGAAATGAATGGCCAAATTAATGTGAAATGTTAATAAAGTGATTAAGATTGCCTCCTGAAACTTGTTGGTATTCAGTGATGATGATGACATAATAATAGCAATAATGACTGCTTAGGTGATTATTTTGGATGATAAGTCACTGATATGGTTAAAATGTTATAATTACAAAAAATTGTTAGTGCTAATGACTGTGATGTAAGCTATTACATAATACTTGTAATCCCGGGATCCCTCGCGTGCATGGTGATCGACCATGTGCTCTCGTTCGTGTAATCATTCTGTGTCGCTCGATTAAACATGTTGTGATTACAACTCGGCCTATTTTATGCCTCGATAACACTTCATGGTGTCAGAAGTAAAGATTTTCGACGATGACATCTTTCCGAGTGGAGTTGCCGGAAAAGTTCGACTTCAGTCGACAAGAAGAGTGGCCGAAATGGAGCAGAAGGTTCGAGCGATTTCGCCAAGCGTCGGGACTTTCGAAGGAAGAAGAAGAAAGCCAGATCAATACGCTGATTTACGCAATGGGTCATCAAGCAGACGACATTCTCCACTCCTTCAACCTAACTATGATGCAGCTAAAGCAGTATCACACCGTCAAAGCACGATTTGACGAGCACTTTGTGGTTCGCCGAAATACTATCTTCGAGCGAGCGAAATTTAACCGACGCCGCCAGGAAGATGGCGAGACCGTGGATACTTTCATCACTGCGTTGCATGCGATGGCCGAACACTGCGACTACTGAACACTTAAGGATGAGATGATCCAAGACAAAATCGTGGTCGGTCTTTTAGACGCGAAACTATCAGAAAAACTCCAACTCGATGCCGAACTAACTTTGACAAAAGCAGTCACTTAGGCGCGACAAAGCGAAGCTGTCAAAAAACAACAAACCCTGTTGAGGAGCGACTTCAAGGAGTCAGGAGAAACGAAAACTGTCTATGCTGTGAAAGCGAAGAAAACACCGAAATTTAAGAGTGAGGGTCAAGCGTCAGGAGCTTCGAAGAAGCCCTTCAAGACACATGCAAAAACTGATTCGAACCGTTGTGGACGCTGTGGGAAATCTCCGAGTCACGCACGGACAAATTGCCCAGCTAAAGACGCGACTTGCCACAAATGTAACATGAGAGGTCACTGGGGAGCCGTTTGCAGATCTCAAAACAACTGTGGGCGAAGTAGAAGAAGATGATTATGCGTTTCTCAGTGAAATTGGAAGTGGATCAAATGGAGGCTTTTGGTCCGTGGATCTCTGGCTAAACGTACAACTCTACTGTTCGTTTCAAGATTGACACCGGAGCAGACGTGACCATAATCCCGGAAAGAATCTACCGAGAGCTGCAACCCACTCCAGCTCTTTCCAGTTCAAGCAAGACCTTAATTGGCCCGGCTGAAACAACACTTCCCGTTCGTAGGTGCTTCCGAGGGAAAATCCAGAAAGCTGACAAATCCCTAGAACAGGAGATATTTGTTGTCGATTGTGCCCGCCAACCTCTCCTTGGTCGACCAGCTATAGAAGCCTTGAAGATTGTCGAACTGGTACAAGAAGTAGAAACCACCGATTTCAGAACTAAATTCCCAAACCTCTTTAAGGGTTTAGGAAAACTGGATGGACCGGATTACGAGAACAAACTCAAACCAGATGCCAAGCCACATGCACTCTCCACACCGAGAAGGGTTCCGTTACCTCTTCTTTCAAAGGTCAAAGATGAACTTTCCCGCATGGAGCAGATGCAAATTATCTCTCGAGTCGACGAAGCAACCGAGTGGTGCCCAAGAATGGTGGTTGTTCTCAAAGCAAATGGGAGAGTGTGCATTTGTGTGGATCTAACTAAATTGAACGAAAACATCCTGAGGGAGTTTTAATCCCTTCCTAGCGTAGACCACACATTAGCTCAACTGGCGGGAACAACTGTGTTTACCAAACTCGATGCAAATTCTGGGTTCTGGCAGATTGCCCTATCGCCAGAGTCAGCGAAATTGACCACTTTTATCACCCCATTTGGAAGGTTCTGTTTCAACCGTCTCCCATTTGTAATAAGCTCAGCCCCTGAACACTTCCAAAAGCGCATCTCGCAGGTCTTGGAAGGGACTGAAGGTTCTCTTTATCAGATGGACGACATCCTGGTCTACGGTAAGTCAGTGAAAGAGCACGATGAGCACCTAGAAGCAACTCTTCTCAAGCTTCAGAAAGCTAACCTTGCCTTGAATGAAGAGAAGTGCGAGTTCTCTAAGCCTTCAGTAGAATTCCTCGGCACTGTCATTGATTCTAAAGGAGTGCAATTTGACCCCAAGAAAGTAGAGGCTATACTGCAGACACCTAAGGGCCAATCAGAACTTAGGAGATTCCTTGGCATGGTCAATCAATTAAACAAGTTCCAACCCCAAATAGCTGAGCTGTCTAAGCCACTGAGGGATCTACTGAGTACTACGAACCATTGGTCATGGAGTGAAGCACAAGAAAATGCCTTCTCTGCCTTGAAGAGGAGCCTAACTACAACTCCTACCCTCGCACACTATGACGCAAGACGCCAGACAACACTTAGCTTTCGACTGATGCATCATCCTACGGGCTTTGAGCGGTTTTACTTCAAAAGCAGGATGATGAACAGTGGCGCCCTGTTGCATATGCTTCACGAGCCATGAATCCTACTGAGCAGCAGTATGCCCAGATAGAAAAAGAGGCCCTGGGCATAACTTGGGCAACTGAACGCTTTGTCGACTACCTGATTGGCCTCAGGTACCACATCGAAACTGACCATAAGCCTTTAGTCCTACTACTGAGTACCAAGAACCTAGAGGATCTCCCAGCCAGAATTCAAAGGTTCCCAATGCAGATGATGCGGTGGTTGAACTACACCATTTCGCATGTACCTAGAAAATCCCTATGCACAGCAGACGCCCTGTCGCGAGCACCACTGGCCAGACCTTTAAATCACGAAGAGAAGAAGTTGGAGACCGATGTCCAAGCTTATGTTGACTCGATCGTTAAGTACCTTCCTGCTGCAGAGAGTCGACTGGAGGAGCTTAGCTCCCAACAGCAGCAAGATGAAGTCACAAGGCAGCTGATGACTTACTGCACTGAAGGATGGCCGGACAGATTCCACCTTCCTGGTCCTCTCAAACCCTAAGCGGCGCTTATTAAATTATTTTCGGTAAAAGTGCGGCGATTATTCCAGTAGCGGCGCTTAATCGATCATTTACGGTATTAGGTTCTTATTCAGTTCACTGCTATACATGAGTAAAGACGATGAAAATAAACCAGTTAACATAAGGATTGTCTAAGGGTGAACACTTCCAAACAAACGCCTTATCTTTTATATTTCTCTTCTTGTATTTTTGTTATATTGCACCACCTTTCTTTTTCAGTGAGTTCCAATAGCCGTCATCTTTCCCACCTGACGCATGGTGAAATAATGTACTTCTATTAATAAAATTATTTTTAAAAATTATACAGAAACTGTGACCTTTTTAAAGCTTTTTTTTTTATTTCAGTTAATTTTGGAAAAAAAGGTGCAAAACGACCCCGGCAGGACTCGAACCTACAATCTTCTGATCCGAAGTCAGACGCCTTATCCATTAGGCCACGAGGCCGAGACAATTTTGGTTGTCTGCAAGATTTATTCTATTCTGTCCCTTTTCATCCCCAACAATATTGATCAGTCCTAAGCATAGTTACCCGAGGTACTGGTTATGAAACCTTGCAAGTTTCAAAGGCCATAACAAAGGTGCTGCAATTTATGTTGAAAGTGCTAGGACCGTGCACAATCTCTTGTTTTACGTTCGCACACTACAGCTAAATAACTTAGCTGTGACAGTTTTATTGGTTAGTTGCTCATGTAAAATTCAAAACCTATTGTTGTTTGTGCACGGTCAAGGCTAACAACGGTAACAAAAACATAAAACAAAGGACCTTGCTGAGCTTCATAACCAGATTCTTTTATTAACTATGTCCTAAGAACAGAAAAGAAAAGTTAACTCAACATTATTCGCGATCACTCAAAAAGGTGGCCAAACTGACGTGTTAAACAAGTTGAACATTAATATGTGAAATGAACTGAAATTTGAACTGCGGATAAAGATGGAATTATATGCAGAGTATCGCAGTGAGGGTGTTTCAACTTAAGTAGTTGAAAAGAAGAAACCTGAAAAAATTCAGGCTTGAACGGGAATCGAACTCATGACCTCTGCGATACCGGTGCAGTGCAAGTTGAATCGGAACGATATTGAACGGCCGGTGTTGAATGGAATGTTAGACCCGTTTGTCGGGGGCCTAATTAAAAAAAATAAGCCTCAAACGAACTATAGAACAATTCATTTAGTGGATCAGAGTGCCTGACGGCCCGCTGCAAGGTCACACCCGGCCATTGCTTCCAATTCTGTCCATCATCCATACTCTTCGTTGCGCACTTACTTAAACTTGGAAACCGATTCCCGTTGATTCCTCTCATATGCTTGAGGTATTTATGACATCTGGCGTTTCAATTAGGGGCACAAAAAGGGGAGCGCAGACGCTGCGAGCAGGATTCGAACCTGCGCGGGGAGACCCCATTGGATTTCAAGTCCAACGCCTTAACCACTCGGCCATCGCAGCGGACGCTATCTTCTTTCTAAAAGAAAACTATTAGCTTTGACCGACAATCAGTGCATACAATAACATATTTTGTTGTTACCATGAAGATATATTAACAGATGAACACTTTTCTCAAAGCGAAGCCTTATGAAAACCCGTTCATATGAAAATGAGTTCTGTTTGGAAGTGAGGAAGCTAAAGGCAATTCGAAAATATTTTACCTTTCTTCGCCGATAGATAACGTTCGATAAGCAGGAACTGTCAATACACATACATAGCAAACTGTTTCGAGCGGGAATAGGAATCAATCCTTATTTTACATTTAGTAGCCATATTCTTATAATAACTAAGAGGATCATAACTACCGTAACTATGCTGTAAGGCATTTCATTTTAATTTAAAAGAATTACGACCAAACAAGTAAAGGGTTGTTTTAGCAACCTTCCTAAGTTAAACTTGGATTAGAGACGAGCGAATTGCGTATCATGTCTTGTCGAATAAGCCACCAATCAAATTGATGTTGGAGTCCTTGCCTTTAATTCCTATTTGCACGCACTTTTCAGTAATCGTGATACGCAACATTCCGTTCTTTCAAATGGTCTTTTCTTTGCACGTAGTTTCTGCTAATATTAATGTATTAGGGTGATTTGCCTTGAATTTTCTAAGGTGTTTCACTCAGTTCTGCAGCTGGAGCTGCGATGGCCGAGTGGTTAAGGCGTTGGACTCGAAATCCAATGGGGTATCCCCGCGCAGGTTCGAATCCTGCTCGCAGCGTACCGTTTTTGTCACATTTTTCCTTCTTGTACATGTTTCAGCCCGAGTTCGTTAAACTTAACACAGGAAGACCGCTAAGATCAGACGCTCCTGTTAGGTTCAACTTGGGCGTCAGAAGATACGCCACAAGATAAGGCGATTTTATGGAACTGCTCCTGATCAATCGGACCATGTTTATAATATTGCCGCACTTCTAAAGAATGAATGACCAATGTTTTCCAACTATAAATTATTTCATTTTACCATTAGGTGCTTTACGATTTATACATCCAACTTTTTTTAAAGAATGCAACTAATAAGTAACCTGAACGTTTACGTTAAAGGTGGAAACTGCAAGACTTACAATTCCCTGTGATCCATTAAACTCCAGGGCGGCATTAAAGGAACGAGGATTCTAAGAGGAGTGTGGCAACAAAATGTCCCTTTTGAGTTGATTGCTAAGTAATGAGCGCTGGGTACAACCTGCTTGGACCGGATGGTCCACCCTTTGACCCAAGGCCAATGTTAAGGTGATTCCCCGGAAAAAGAATCTGCCATAGATTTGAAATGAAGCTTGGCATAACTATTCAACAAGTCATGTAGGGTCTAAAACTGCAATAAAAATGGGGGTCACCGTGTTCATTTTAGTGGTATACTGCTGATGAATACAGTGTTTAAAGGCATTTTCAGGCAATAAACGCGCGAAGCCAATATGCTCAATATTTCAACTGCATATTGATATTTCATGTATAGGTTGACTTTGTACATATGTATAGTCATCAGTGTTGAACAAAACATGGGCGAAAAGCTTCAAAGCTACTGGAAACTCAAAAAGTAGACGGTGACGAAGGTAGATTGATGTGCGGTCCTCTACCCTAAATGACTTTTTTCGTAGGATTTTTTCAACTGTGCAAAATCTGATCATAGATTTTTGCTAACTTTTTAAATTTGCTTTGGGAACACTGTCCTGATTGAGTTTATACAATAAAAAATGGGGGTCACCGTACTCGATTAGGAGAAAACGACCATTTATTTCTCTAAACAACTCAGTTTTCACAGAAAACCTACCAAGTTCCGAAAGTGCGCGCGCTGGTGCGCGCGCCCTAATCACGCAAAAAATGATGCGCAGAAAGGATGCGCAATGCAATTGAAAGGAATCACCTTAAGTGCCCTGCCACAATCGACTGGAAGCTCGGGTACCACAGGGAGCAGCAGAGACAGTGAGGGAAGGGGACAGGGAGGGGCGTAAGAGGTAAGAGATCCATATGAGAGTGCTAGGCAGTGTTTCTAGTTCCAGGTACTTTTTTGTAAGCTGAATGTATCTCTTGGCAATATTTGAGGTGTTGTTTCCTAACTAATTCTTGTGAAAGCTATAAAATATTCACGTATTCCAACAATGTACACCTTGTGAATATCAGTTTTATATTGCTCACAACAAACTGCTTATTTGTTTTAGTTGTTTTGTTTGGAATACTTCAATAATCGCCGCTAGCAGTTACGTCAGATGAGAAAACCAACATTATGAAGGGAGGAGAGGGTGTTGACAATTGCAGAAATGTGGGGATGTCTCAAAAATGTTGATGAAGATTGTAGCTTTCTACCTTGACCTTAATTGGAGTTAGAAGCTAGCGTTAGGGCTAGGGCTATGGTTAGGGTTATGGGAAGGGCTAGTGCTAGTGCTAGGGTTAGGGTTAGGGCTAGGGCTAGGGTATAGGGCTTGGGTTAAGATTAGGGTTAGGCTATCACTAGAGCTAGGTTTAGGGTAGAAACACAAATCGAAACACCATGGCAGCAATTTTATGAGTTTTTATTTCATTTTTCTCAGTTTTACAGCTCCTAAATTTCGGCTTTAGTTTTGCTAATTTGATAAACCGACACACCCATCATAAATGCACAGCCCACCACACAAACAGAGGATGGTAAGCCTGTGGGTTAACATGACAAGCATTTCAAGCAAACACCCTTAGGTTTTGCACACTTTCGGATGATTTCTAGCTGAAAACTACCGATTTTCGTCGTGTAAATGGGAATTAATAGGCACCTGCGGGGAGGTTGTCTCAGCCCACTTTTTGGAAGTGACCTGCCAAGAATTTTCCTGATTGTCCTGATGAAATGCGAATGCATGTGGCATGCGAATGCTTCCTGTCTCAATAGCATCGTTTACAGTCAGAGATCGTTGGTGTAATTCAGTATGGGTAAAACAACCGAGGAAGGAAATGTTGTTCGTAACACTGTATTTAGCCTCTCTCCACCGCAGAGGCTCAGAAGGGTTTTCCGTGCGAAGAGAATCCCCTGAAAAAGTGAGTGCAGGCGTAAAAGTAGGTGGTATGCGGCGAGGGGAGCCTCTGTCAGAAGCCACGCCCAATATGGCCGCCATCCGGGGGAGGCATTTTTTTAAATGTCTATACCTGGGGTGGTGTGCGTACTTTTACTCCTGTCGGTAAAATGGCGGGTATGGGTGCGAAGTTCTTCGGGTTGCATAATGATGACGAATTACTCACGAAAACGTTTCTAAATGCTTGGAAATCGGTCAAAGTTTGCTGCCCGCACGACGACTGTGTTTCAAAAAGGCTTTTATTTTGTCATGATGGGCTAAATCTGATCACCATTTCAGTAGGTAATATTCCCGAGTGTCGTGTAGCGCAGAACAGCGAAGGCACGGAAACGATTTATTGAGAAAACTTCTGGCAGCTGAGACTCTGCATAACCTGTCAATTCTGTTTCAAAAGAGACTAGAACAAGTAAGCTTAATCTTTATCAATGCGCATTTTTTTCCATTCTGCAGAAGTGCGAAATGAACTAACTTGACATTTGTATTTCGAAAATTAATTACGCCGGGAATGGTTTGGAAATACCTTTCTTTGATAGTATTAAGATACAGTAAGCTTACAGACTTAACACTGGACAAAAAAATAGATTTGAGCAGCTTTACAACTGAAGTAAATATGATGCAAATTTAGGGTTCTAAATTTGACCGAAATATGCTCTGGAGGCAATCATAATGTAAAAGCAGATGTTTGCTTCCGCTGAATTTGCGCGCAAATACCACGTAAATATCACCTCTACTTCACATTTTGCTTCATTTTTGATACCACCGTAAATCAACATCTTTGCCATACATTTGCTTTAGATTTGCTCTCTATGCAAAAATACTACATTTGCTATCAGCGTAAATCTAGGGAAACACCGTGCAAACCTATTTGTTTGCATCATTGTTTTATCACATTTACCGAAGCTACACATAAAAACATTTGTTTGTGTTATACCCATGGTTTGCTTCAGGGGCAAATATGCCCCTTAACACTCAATTTATATTACTATCAAATCAACAAATTTAAGTGTGAATATTAATATATGAAATTCATATATTGAACTGCGGATAAAGATAGAATTATATGTAGATCATCGCAGTGAGGGTTTTTCAACCTAAGCGGTTGAAAAGAAGAAACCTGAAAAATTCAGGCTTGAACGGGAATCGAACCCATGACCTCTGTGACACCATCTTTATCCATCTATCTTTATCCGCAGTTCAATATATGAATTTCATATATTAATATTCACTTATTCTCCATCTACGGGATAAATACGAACTCTCAATTGACCAGCTCCCAGTTGGCTTGATAGCTCAGTTTGTTAGAGCGCTGCACCGGTATCGCAGAGGTCATGGGTTCGATTCCCGTTCAAGCCTGAATTTTTCAGGTTTCTTCTTTTCAACCGCTTAGGTTGAAAAACCCTCACTGCGATGATCTACATATAATTCTATCTTTATCCGCAGTTCAATATATGAATTTCATATATTAATATTCATTTGTTCTCCATCTACGGGATAAATACGAACTCTCAATTGACCAGCTCCCAGCTGGCTTGATAGCTCAGTTGGTTAGAGCGCTGCACCGGTATCGCAGAGGTCATGGGTTCGATTCCCGTTCAAGCCTGAATTTTTCAGGTTTCTTCTTTTCAACCGCTTAGGTTGAAAAACCCTCACTGCGATGATCTACATATAATTCTAAATTTAAGTGTATTATCTCAAATTTGCTATCGGTACAAATATGGCCATCTTCACCAAATTCGCATACATATCAAATTCAGAAATTTGCCTGCATTTTTCTCATATTTACTATAGGGCAAAATATACGCTGGAACCCCGTTAACGCTCACATTTGCTATCCTTACAAATATGGCCATCTTCACCAAATTCGCAGATATCACATTACGAAATTTCCATGCATTACTTTCATGATTACCATAGGAGCAAAATATACGGTTGAACCGCGTTAATACTGCCACATATATTACATAACGGGTCGCGAAGAACCTGACCGTCGACTTACAAGGAAACCGGATTAAACCAGTTTCTTCCGGACTTCTACGGGACGCTGCAACCTCTAACCTCACACGCCGTCTTTAGGTCGCTTTGTTGGTAAATTGAAGCCAAACTGTGACCAAAAAGGAAGTCGTGAAGTTTCTATTCAGCGCGCTACCCAACACAATCGGAACGCCTGGAACAGGCTAGCCAAATTCAAACATCGAATTTCAAATACGACAGTCGTTTTATTTCAGTTTGTCCCAATGGTCGTCTTTCAAAGGACTCTGCCACGGGAATTTTTCCGTTTTGGGGCGAAAAATGTGCTGAAGTTTAAATTAAACAGAATACTCCTAGAACTTCAAGAGAAGGAAAGCCTGATGTTTTCAATTTGCAGTCCATGTCTATCCTAGCGATCCGCAGCCAAACACATTTAATTATAGTCTCAGAGAACTGGTAAAGTAGTTTTAAACGAAACGCAACCAGTATTTTTGTGTTTCCTCTGATTGGAATTTGTCTCAGTTTAGCTTTTCAAAGCTATCTTAAAAAATTGGTTACAGTGTCCCTTTAGGAAGGTGCAAACTTACAGTAATACTCACTTCGACGAAAGTATTTAGAGTGAAATCAAAATTTCTTGGCCGAAACTACAATGTTAGATCATTTGTATGTGTAACAATTTTCACAGCGCATACCGGAAACCTTGGAAAATCGCTTGCACGAGGCTCGCGCACAACCCCGACCCCAGGATCTTCTCACGGGGAAGGATTCACAAAGCTGTCCCAAGTAAGAATGAATCCTAAGTATTGTTTTGCAAAGCTGTCCTAAGTAAAGATGAATCCTAAGTATTGTTTTTTTAACAAAAGACTTTTGTTTTCTAACAATACATAGGACATATCTTACCTGAGGAGGGCTTCATGAATCCAGCCGCCGGTTAAAAATGGCTTGCGGAGAAACCCCTGAGAAAGGCTGCCAAAATGCTCCAAAACACCTGGAGTATTTTGACGCGTGAAACAATTAAAATACTCCGTGTCATTTGAATAACGGTTTTAGGTTGCAAGAAAACAAATGTTTGCCATCCGCTAAAAATAAGGTAAGTGAACGCCATTTGATCGTGTCACACAGTAAAATCTCCAACCGCCCTTTTAAACGCAGAGAAGGCCCTGGTGACGAGAAAAGCACACATGTTGGTGCATGACCGCACCACTGAGCATGGTGCGATGTGTTCATACCAAATATGTGTCAAAAATGCGCAGTGAAACGAGCAACAAAAATCTGGCCAACCCGTACACAAACAAAGAGATAGCAAAGTGCCGGGTAGGCCCATGCTCTGTTATCCGAATAAGAAACGGGGAGATGGGCTGGTGAAGTACCCCTCAGCAAAAATAATCCCGTTAAAAATGTATCAACTTTTTCATACCCCTCCTCCCAACTTAATTTCAAGCGACTTAAATGGGGTGTAAAACTGGAGTCAGTTGCACCTATAACAGCCCATGTTCGATAATTTTGACCTGGCACAAAGGCTTTTTTGCATCAATTCTCTTGCGGAAATTTAAAGACAAAAGAATCTTGGAAAATTTGCAATTAGTGGCAAAAGAACGTGGGCTATTATGAAGAGCGCATAGTGAAGACAAGTCATGGGGTGGATAAGGATCCCCCCTGAAAGCATTAAATTTTATTTCAAGGATTTCGGATTAAATACAAAGATCATTTCTGATGTAAATGGACTTTCGTTTTGGAGCTTCTGACAAAAACAATGACTTCATCAACTCAACTCATTACACCTCACTACATTTAGTCAAATGAAGTCATTTTCTTGCTGGCAATAGACAAAAGGCAATAGAAACAAACCCCACTGTATTTTTGGGTCCAGAGCTTCTCATTGAAATGAGCGGAAAGGGGCATGATTTAAAAACTGCATTTACTGTAGAAATAATATCATGATTCGATAGTCAACATGTAGTATTTAAAATTCATTATTTATTCACCCTACAGAGTAGGCTTCTGCTAACTTAACAGATGAAACATCTGCCCTGTCCCGTTTCCGGTGTGCTGCCTAAAGATGAAACATCTGGGCAACTACAAGCTTCCACCTACTCTGCAATTTAAAACTTTGACTTACAAATTGGAATTCAGACTTTACCTATTTGCTTTTGTGCACATACCACTCCTCTACGGTTTGAGAGTTTGAAAAAGGGGTCATTTCAAAAAGGAGTCCTAGCAACAAAACCAGACACAGTGATTTTGCTTCCCATTTGCACTTATAGTAAGAGTACATATTACTGGTTTTATAACTAGTTATTTTATAATCTCAAGTTACATACATGTGTACTCTACAAAGTGAAATACCAGATTCAGGCATTGGAGGTGATCACAAATTAAAACTAATAAAATTTGATTAGTCAAGTACTTGATTTAGTTTGGGAAATGGGTTGAACTGATTACTAGTCAGCACTCAAACACTTTTCTGGAATTAATAGCGGAGCCAGCGCGCTAGCGCGTCAGCGGAGCTCCATTGCTAAGGAAATTTGGTAATCTATGACAGGGCTCAAAAACGGCTGGACATGCGCAGTAAAACCCAGGTCCTCTTCCCGCCATTCGATTTTCAAAATGGCGGACGACGAATCAAAATCTAACACGTCATTGTAACGGCTCCTTGCAGCCTCCTGCGAGCTCAAAGCCCTCAAAAACAACTTGGGTAATCTGTACAATCACTTATGCTGAAGTTGTGACTCTGATGGAAGAAATCGAAATGGTATTTTCAGTTTTATCCGGCGATGAAGACACCTCTTCCCCAAGGATACTTTGAGCTTTTTGTAATTGCCCCAAGGTACAGTTTTTGCGTTAACTAAGGTCGTGTCAAGTTCTCTAAGGTTTTGAAACGCAAATTTCCGTAGCTTGTTTAGTCCTATTTAACATATCAAAAATGACTTTTGATTCGTTCTGATGAAAATTTTTAAATGCTTCTTGTTTATGGACTTCATTAACGCTACCCAAAGAAGAAAAATATGGCGGAATAATTCACAAGTAGAGCACAATATTGTCCGCTCGTTTTGTGTTTTTAGCTTAATTTTGTACTATTCAACCGTCTCTTGTTTTAATTGTCGCTTGTGAATCGCATGCCGATAGTTTTAGAAACGGTACATCTTATGCTTAGGACTTCTATGAAGGTTTTTATTGGCAGTGTACAAGTGCATCTTGAAAGGTTAAATAAATTGCTTATTGTTTGTTTTATACCTTGTTGTAAAATTTTACGATCTAACCTGTCCTTTGCGTACGACCTCACTTTAACAGTCGACCCTCCATAGCGCTGTGCTCGTTCAAGGATTCAACACAGATTGCAAAAAATAATGCAGAGCTCTGCTGTCAAGTATTCTTGACAGCATATTCTTCAATGGCTTCGGTATTGGTGCCTCGATAAGAAACAAGTTTCAACATGGCCGCCTTTGAACAACGAGGATTTACGGGCACTTACATGTGTTCGAGATGAGCATCCTCATGGACCTTTGATGTTATTAGTTCCTTGGTAATCAGGGAGGCTAGTTTCGGTAACAATCAGACCATGTTGTCCTAAACGTTTTGGGACATTGTTCTGCTAACTTATAAATAGCAGTCCTTGACAACAAGACTTCAACGGATCCTGGATTTTCTTGTTTGCTAAGATAGTATATGAGTGTCTCGTACTGGAAAGTTTGATAATTTCTAAAGAAATATTAAGATACTATTTTTTCGCGTCGATGATTTTTTAAATCGCTGTTTGAAGATGAACATTTGTTTGTTTATATCTTGGAAGAGAAGTCGTGCCAGTGTACAGCAACTCGATTAAGTTATTGCCAATGTTTACTTCGTTGTTTCTTAATGCTTTCTAAAATAAAAGTATTTGAACATGCGTTACATGTAGATCAAGTTAATAAACGTCCAAATACCCTAAGTTTTACTAGTCATTGTTCCTCAAAATCAGTAATGAAAATTTTAAACAACAAGAATCCCAATATTCATTTTCCAAAATACATGTACCGAAAAACAAACAGCACTACAGGATCAGCAGATCAGACCAGCTTCTATTTCAATGGTCACATCTACCTCGAGGTTAACTCTGGGAGTGAAACGGCTGTAGAAAAGCGAAGTGAACTTAAATTGTGCACTGTTTAATGTAAACCCTTGGAGAGTACCTCGCACAGGAAACAAACGACCTCCACATATTAAAGTTCATTGGCTTTTCAGGTGAATAGAGCTTGAAATCGTTTCCCATTGAATATTTTCCAGTGATTAGTTTTCTAATGAATATTTTTGCAGAGAATGCTATGTTGGAACTATCCTATCTTAAATCACTGCATCTGAAATCAACCAAACAAAAACGTCTGTTTTTGTCACTGAAATGATGGTGAAATGTTTTGCTATTTTGCAGTTATGGGAACTGTGATGGAGGATGAACAAAAAAACTCTGTCAAACTGAGCTACTGAATACACGAGCAAAACAAACAAAAAACACCTAAATGTATTTCAACAACGAAAAAAAAAGGTGGAAGATCATGGAAAATGACATGATATTAACAGATCTGGAACAGGACAAAATAGTACCTTTCAAACACAAGGTGCACACCTCTTAGCAACAAAATTGTCAGTGCAGCATAACTTCATTTAAAACACACTGGAAAATATAAAATTATAATAGCAAAGCAAAGTGCATCTCCTTGCCAGTACAAATGTACTCATTGTTTCTGCAGCCACCTTCTTTAGCTTGTGAACCCTTCATTTATATTCCAACAGCAGACAGGTGCAATACCTTTTGTTTTTTTCAGAACAAGGCTGACAGTTGTCAGATGAATCAAAATTCAGCAATTTTTGGTTAATCTTAGTCAAGAGTAATTAATGAAAGAACTTGACTGTATTGCAAAAGGAAATTGTTGAGCAGTATATTTACCAAAATAATATCCAAATGATACCACACAGAATTTAACTTTGAATTAAAAAAAAAAAACAATGGTATAGAAGCACAAAACACTGAGGAAGTCGCTCCAGAATTGAGTTCACTAATTAGGAGCAAACGCTGCATCAATCAATGTTCAATGCTCCAGACAAGTACATGTAGTATCTGAAAAGTGCAGATAGGGCAAAGACTAAAACGAAGGGTCATAATCATCACTGATGCCCCTCTCACACAACTGCTTCTAACTTCCTTTTAAAAAGAAGGTTGGCTACAAAATTAATGTAAGATGAATTGCAAGATGGAAAAAAGGCACAAAGATGCTGGGTTTTATTTCTCAAATCTTTATATACATGCTTTTTCACTTCACCTTTCATCAGGAGCAATAAACATGTAGTTTGCCTCAAGGCAGACCTCTCACAGAGATCAGACTTCAAAACATTAGTACACTCCACTGGACTGTTTCAGTATCAAGAATGTTGTACAACCAAAGAGTGTAGGGCAAACTGACATTTGAAAAATCAATAATTAGAATAATTAATATTTGAATTGAACACTAGTGACTTTTATTGCTGCCATTCTCTGCTTTCTGCCAAGAATTTAACAGGCTGGATAAGAACATATCACTGCAGTCAAAAGCTGTGACAACCTGGAGAAAAAAAATGTAAAACATAAATTTTACTTCATGTATATATAATTGATTAAAAACTTATTGGCAAAAAATGTATCATAATGCTGGCACTCAACAAATTTAACATAATATTTTAAAAACATTCTGCAAAAAGATTGAATCTCTTTCAGCCACATGACCTTGTTTGGTCTTGCAGGTCTTAAAAGTACAATGTACAAGTAAAACCCTGTCTTACCAACCACTTTGTTACATGCGATCATCTTATGACACTTCTTTTAGCCCAGAAATTAACTGATCCAGTTATTTTTCTGACTGCAATACTTCTTGAATGCAACAACCGTTTTTTTTTTCATTAGTTATTTAACATGGCCCATTGATCAGTGATCATATTAGTGGAGTCAGTTCCCCTGTAAACATCAATCAACACTCTATTTTGGCTATTTGCAAAAGGTTTTTTTCCCAAAAATTAACTGATGCAGTTGTTTCCTATTACTAGAATACCCCCTAAATGCAAAAACCACTTGTACCATACATATTTTGTCCACCATTAGCAATCATACTAGGGTTTTACTTTAAAAATTGTGGTGTGGCATACTGGTTCAAGTATACAAACAAATTGCAAAACAAGTAAAATGGTGACCAAGATGTGGTATGGATCTTCATGGGAACAAAGTATATGGGTAAAGCTAACAATACACAAATCAATGAGCACAAGCAAAGTTTAACAAAAAGCAGAAATTGACATCGTGTATTGATCAACAAGTGTGTTGATTAAATATGTTAACCAATGAATAAAGCAAATAAACATGTTCAGTGTTGCTGATCTAAGAAAGACTGAGCAATTGCAATTAACAAAATTCAAAAATAATTATTTGATTTGCTTTCTTCAGAATTCGACACACAGCATAAAGCAGCATTTGTCAGTTAAAAAGAAATGCATCATACGAGTCATAGTGTGGACTTAAACTATCAAAAATACCAACCACAGCAGGCTTTTAAGTGATCTCGAAAAAGGGCACTTTTGAAGACTGTTATAGCATTATTTGAACATCAGGTAACACTCTCTTCCGGCTATTAAAGCACTTGTCAGTTTGTAAAAGAGTAGCAATCCACGTCGACAAACTTGTGTATTAAATGTGCAAAAACATGACCAGCAAAGGGCTACATAACAACCACTGAGTGCATGATGATCAGTTATGAAATAGTACATCAATAAATTACTGACCTGCAACCATGAGATCACTCCCCTTCTGCATGCCTTGTCCACGAAAAAATATTGACGGAAGGTAAAATTTTAATCAAACAACGAGATCAATCCTAAACGCCATCAGAAGATGCAGCCTGATCCAAGATTGGACTGCCGATATTCAGTTTCTCCAGTGTAGGGCGGCCAAAATGGCTTTTTTGAAAGCCACTGAAGTCAATGATCGATTCAAACAGCATTTCCGATTAAAAAACCTATCTAACGTAACTTCGATCGTCCGTTGAAAGTGAAATAATATTGCGCGCGGTTCCCGTGCTAAAACAACTGCAGCCCGTCCGCCATATTGAACTTTTCAAGGGTGAGAAAGCAACACGCATGCTCAGTAGCAATTCTGTGACGCTTTTTACGTAATATCTTTTAACCAATCAGCCGTTTTTGAGCCCTGTCGGTAATCTATCAAGCCAAAAAATTTTGTTAGTGACGTAGTAGTCACGTGACCGTCCGTCCGTACATCCGTCCGTCCGTACGTCCGTCCGTCCGCACCACAGGGCTACCAATACACTTCCTACACTGGATAGAATCCTGTGCTGAATCCCGTGTGTTTTCGGCGCGAAATCGCATGTTGACCCGCGTTGTAGCAAAACAAGCAAAGACAACAAAAGTCAAAAACGAATTTGTTAGTGGAAAAAAAAAAGTTCAAAAGAACACTCAGTTGTCTTTTTGGTGGAAGGGGAAAAGTTCAATCTAGGCGAAAGAAATTCGGCGATAAAGTTCAGGCAAAAAGTTCAAATTTGCCTCGTCGGTTCTGTTCAAACTCGGTCGGCACACCACTTGAGTTCACAGCTTTTCGCAGCGGTTTCGACGCCAAATATAGCAGAGCTAGTGCTTTTTGGTTTTTTCTGTCCACAACCATGGTTTTTACGGCGTTTCGAACACATTTTGCTAGGAAAAACACGAGCATTTTCATGCTGATAGGCAGCTTGTCACGAAGAAAGAAATAAGTATTAAAATTAACTACGAAAACAATGTCAAACGCCCATGGCCTAGTGGACTAGTGACCGACATCTCACACCGAGGAGCCGGGTTCGACACTCAGCGGGGGCAAGAATTTTTTCTTTTTTTTTTTTCTTTTTTTTTTTTTTAATAAAACGACTTGGATGAGAGTATTTTCACAAATTAATAACTGCCAGCAAAAACAAAACAAAAAAACAAAACAAAAAACAAAAGCAAAAGACAGACAAAACAAAAAGGGGGGCTCCGCTTTTAGGCTTGGCTAAATCTATATATTATTGTGTCAGTAAGAACTGCATTATTGCTCTGATTGGTGCCAGGCATATCCATATTGGCTAATTTGCAATCTAACAGCAGTTCATGCAGGTTAGATGTGTTATCATAGTTGAAAGACAGAACATCCCTACACGTAGTTTGGGAAAAGATGTTTTTGCTGTAGACTAAGTTGGATTTCATCAGCTCAGAAGCTTGGGCCACCGTATGAAAGTTTAGTGATAGCCGGCAAAATCAACTAAAAGTCCCTGCTTTGAATTTTTTTTAACATTTCTATGTTCATTTCGCTAGTTCGAGACTTAGTAGTACGGGCTGCGCATGTCCTTAATTCTACTTATCATTGCAGTAGACTAAAATATTGTTTCAAGAAAGCATCCTGTTTTGCCACAGCCTGGTCATTATCATTAGTTAGTTAGTTTGTTTGTTTATTTGTTTTTGTTTTTGTTTTTGTTTTTGTTCTGCTTTTTACCAACTGCTCTTGATCATGAGTTATCATCATTTATTTCTTGTGACAACAGCAAACACAAACTGGCAAAAGATGCGTCATCTTGGCAGCCCTGCTAATAAAAGATGTGTCATCTTAAGAGCAGGAATGGTTGCTAATGACACAAAGAAACAAATATTCTTTAATTGAGTTTCAACTCTTGCATATTTTTTTCTCAAACATTACTGCTGAGAGAGTGGAGAAGACTCATTACAAAGAGAGATTGGCCTGTATTAATTAAGTTATGGACTGGCAAAATGGACATAGAAATAAAATTTCATATATCTTTCCAAATCGCAGTTAATATTAGTGACAAAAAAACCCATCATCTCAGTGGACAGTCCTTCTACAAAAGGAAGTGTCTCTATTGTCTGACTTAATTGTTATAGACCAAAAAAGCAAAGCCAAAAAACATTAATTTCGTCTCATTCTTTCCTTAGAATCCTAGTTCAATCAGACCTCATAAATAAATTGATGTGGATTAGATGAAATTTTTTAAATAAATTCTGTATCCAACTTGCCATGCAATGCTGTTTTTCCCTCCAAAATTTTGCTTTCATGAAGCACTGATTGAAGCTGATACAAAATAGCCAGAAAAGTGTTGTCCCTGATTGAAATGTTCGATTAAATCACCGAGGAGTCCGGACCCGCCAAAGAAGATCAGACCCGCCGAGGAAACCAGTCAAAAAAGCGCCGCCATCACGAAACTTGCGGACCAGAGGAGTAAAGTGTGCAGGACAATGCGTACTACATTCAAAGCAACTACACTGCAGTTTACGCAGTTTATGAACAACATGTACAAAGTAACAGAGAGTGCTATAATTTCAAAGAACGCAGTCTAGACAAACACACGTTAGCTTCAAACAGAAAAGGATCGAAAACCACATTTGACAGTTGGCTACCTTTGGGTAGGCAATAGAAATCCAGGATTTTCGATCCGCACAGTGGATATATTATATACACGACAGAAAACCTATGCCAAGCAGAATGTCTTGTCATTCTCGCAAAGTACACGAGCTTGAATAAAGCATAACTCACAAAGCCAATCCCGGCAACTGATGAGACCCATGTGGAGGGTCGAAACCATGGTCTTGCCTGTACATATTGGCATATTTGAACACACAGTCAATGGAACGCGAATTGCTGACCGCAACAGGAGGAAAGATATCTAGCTCCTAGACACGAAACTCAGTTTCAAGAGGAGTTAGTCACACATATTTGACTGAAGCCGAGTTCAGCCATCTATTACACGTTGCATAGCTCTAAAGAAGTTACAACTTCAATTTCTTGACGAGATGGGTCTATAGATCACACTCCGTGATGCGAAACCATACATCCTGCAACGGAGTTTTTAAGATAATATTAGCCGGGCCCGGCACTACAAACAAAGAAACTCGTCAAGTTGCAGATAATATTTCGGATCCTTTATTGTCAGAAATTTAAGCATTAAAGGCTGAGAAACCTATCAAGTCCGTAAACGAGCCAAATTCAACAATCTAATATGCCAAGAGCAGCATTAGAAGTCGCTTTAAATTTACAGACGATCAAAGGTCAAATATTACAAACAGGCGTAGAGCCGTAGGAGTCCATCATACAAATAGCAGACATGACCTTAATACAGTAACAGTCCTTAAAATGCGACGCCTTAATTTTCACGGCTCTATTCAGTCTCCACTTAAAAATCCTCCAGACTTAACCCACTACAAAAATACAAGAAGCTAAATTGGTCGAAAGACCGAGTGATCTAAGGCGCGGCTTACAAAGACGTGAAGTAGGAGTCGTGCAGGCCTTCCCACACCTTTTTATATCCGGGACTTGTTTGGAAATATCTTTCTTTGATAGTATTAAGATGCAGTAAGCTTATAGACTTAAGTCTTTGGTAAATAAGCTTAATATTTACAGTATTAAAAAGAGCTATAGTAATTCTTTGTACCATTGCAGTTTATTTAATCTTACTTACCGTCCTCAATCTTAAATCTGTCTTAGAGATCTGATCCAATACTGAAAATACTAAGTTAACCTTATTTGAAAAACAAACAAACAACGAAATCAAGCAGATCACGTTGTCATTTTGTTTTACATAATACCGGGAATTGTAGATTGAGTACTCCCCTGAGTTTCTTTTTAAATACCGAAATTTCAACGTCTTAAAATTCCTTAGTCAGATCAGTTAACAGTAGCCTCTTTTGTCCCTCCCTGTTCCTTCAAATACAGAATATCCAGTACCATTTCTCAACTTCACTTTTCCTTCAATTTTACTGGTATTTACTAAAACTAATTGTTGGGCATATGTTTGATGCCATTTGATTATTGTAGAGTCAAATGAAAGAGTGTTATGGCATTGATGTGCTAATTTGGAGAACTAGAAATCATTGTGAGCAACTAATGACAGCCCTACAATGAGGGTATGGGTTATGGCTTTATTGTCATAAATAGCCTTTCACTACAGTCAGACTTACTCGAACCTAGCCTGAGCAAACAGCCGACGTTAGACGAGGTCGCCACTTTGAGCCCTCGCAAAACGACGTCTGAATAACGAGTGCAGAAATTCCATACTGATTACGTGACACTACCCTGATCTTGGTAGAGCTTCTGATTGGTTGAAAGAAAATTCCAGCCAATCAGATGCACTAGCAAGATCTGGGTAGTGCACGTCATCAGTATGGCATTTCTGTGGTCGTTACTCAGACGTCGTTTTGCGAGGGCTCAAGCGGCGACCTTGTGAAACGTCGGCTGTTTTCTCAGGCTAACTCGAACCATAAATTGTTGCTGAGAATCAAAATATACTCGGAGATACAGTTCACAGGGATGGGTAATGATCTCTGGGAGAAGGTACAGAGTTGTTTATTTCACCGAGTTAAAATACCTCAGCATATTACAAAATTATTGGGACTGTCTTAAAGTTGGTGATTCAATAAGAGCAAGTTCTTCCAATCTGTTGTTTTCTACTTTTGGGGGCCTAAAACTGGACACAGAATGCCATTATAAAATCATCCACTGATCACTTAAAGCCCTCACCAGGTTCCCTCCCTCTTACTCAATGACACGCTTTGCCTTAATTTGTCAAGAGTTCAAAACATAAGTCAGGAAAGGATTCATAGAGTTTATCTTTGAATTCCTCTGCCACCTTTTTGGTTCCTTTCTCATTGACTTTTGGACTTAACTTCGTGGTTTACAGTGCCTTCAAGAGTATACCCATCAGGAGGCTCATGTGACTGATTGCACTCCATTTTAAAAAAAAACACTTTTCAAGCAAAGCCACATTCGTTTAAACTGGTCTGGAAATGCTTTTTTGAAAGAATACGCAGCCAGCGAGTGATTGTCCACAAATTAATGGCCAAATTAATGTGAAATGTTAATAAAGTGATTTAGATTGCCTCCTGAAACTTGTTGGTATTCAGTGATGATGATGACATAATAATAGCAATAATGACTGCTTAGGTGATTTTTTTGGATGATAAGTCACTGATACGGTTAAAATGTTATAATTACAAAAAATTGTTAGTGCTGATGACTGTGATGTAAGCTTTTACATAATACTTGTAATCCCAGTATCCCTTGCGTGCATGGTGATCGACCATGTGCTCTCTTTCGTGTAATCATTCTGTGTCGCTCGATTAAACGTGTTGTGATTACAACTCGGCCTATTTTATGCCTCGATAGCACTTTATGGTGTCAGAAGTAAAGATTTTCGACGATGACATCTTTCCGAGTGGAGTTGCCGGAAAAGTTCGACTTCAGTCGACAAGAAGAGTGGCCGAAATGGAGCAGAAGGTTCGAGTGATTTCGCCAAGCGTCGGGAGTTTCGAAGGAAGAAGAGGAAAGCCAGATCAATACGCTGATTTACGCAATAGGTGATCAAGCAGACGACATTCTCCACTCCTTCAACCTAACTACGACGCAGCTAAAGCAGTATCACACCGTCAAAGCACGATTTGACGAGCACTTTGTGGTTCGCCGAAATACTATCTTCGAGCGAGCGAAATTTAACCGACGCCGCCAGGAAGATGGCGAGACCGTGGATACTTTCATCACTGCGTTGCATGCGATGGCCGAACACTGCGACTACGGAACACTTAAGGATGAGATGATCCGAGACAGAATCGCGGTCGGTCTTTTAGACGCGAAACTGTCGGAAAAACTCCAACTCGATGCCGAACTAACTTTGACAAAAGCAGTCACTCAGGCGCGACAAAGCGAAGCTGTCAAAAAACAGCAAACCCTGTTGAGGAGCGACTTCAAAGAGTCAGGAGAAACAAAAACTGTCTATGCTGTGAAAGCGAAGAAAACACCGAAATTTAAGAGTGAGGGTCAAGCGTCAGCACCTTCGAAGAAGCCCTTCAAGAAACATGCAAAAACTGAATTGAACCGTTGTGGAAGCTGTGGCAAATCTCCAAGTCACGCACGGACAAATTGTCCAGCTAAAGACGCGACTTGCCACAAATGTAACATGAGAGGTCACTGGGGAGCCGTTTGCAGATCTCAAAAAACTGTGGGCGAAGTCGAAGATGATGATTATGCGTTTCTCGGTGAAATTGGAAGTGGATCAAATGGAGGCTTTTGGTCCGTGGATCTCCGGCTAAACAACTCTACTGTTCGTTTCAAGATTGCACGTGACCATAATCCCGGAAAGAAACATCTGGAAAAATATTACTTTAACCTAACAAAACAACTTAAAGTTCTCAGCCTTCAAGAAATCATTATAGGTATTACAGCATCATCATGCCCCTTACTAAACTATCTAATTTTAATCGGTAAAGTTTATCTTTGGGATTGCAGGAGGAAGTGTGTACGGCCGTATATAGAAGGTTTTATACTGAAAATAAAAACAAAATATCAGATAGAAAAATACATAGCGACCAAAAACAACGATCTGGAAGCATTTTATAAGAAATGGACGGGAAATTTTCCACTCTTAGTTTAATCTATTTTTGTTCTTTTTTTTCTTTTCTTTCCTTTTTATTTTTCCATTACTTGTTCGTATAGCTGTAAATTAATGTAAAATAGTGTAATAGAGTAACTGTAATTAATATTGTTGTTAAGTAAATGTTATTGTAAGTTAAGGCAATTTAGTATCATGTATAAAATAACTTCAGTTATCTCCAGTTTAAATCTAAATTATACAATGTATATATATTTAACTAATTAATGATTAAGGGCATATTAATTGTTAAAACAGCAATTGCGCGGCTGTTTTAGCTTTGTAAATCTAATTTGTAATTCTTTGTAATTCTGTTTGTATGTACTTTGTGTTGTAAATGAATAAATAAATTAAAAAAAAATTAAAAAAAAAATAATCCCGGAAAGAATCTACCGAGAGCTGCAACCCACTCCAGCTCTTTCCAGTTCAAGCAAGACCTTAATTGGCCCGGCTGAAACAACACTTCCCGTTCGTGGGTGCTTCCGAGGGAAAATCCAGAAAGCTGACAAATCCCTAGAACAGGAGATATTTGTTGTCGATGGTGCCCGCCAACCTCTCCTTGGTCGACCAGCTATAGAAGCCTTGAAGATTGTCGAACTGGTACAAGAAGTAGAAACCATCGATTTCAGAGCTAAATTCCCAAACGTCTTTAAGGGTTTAGGAAAACTGCATGGACCGGATTACGAGATCAAACTCAAACCAGATGCCAAGCCACACGCACTCTCCACACCGAGAAGGGTTCCGGTACCTCTTCTTTCAAAGGTCAAGGATGAACTTTCCCGCATGGAGCAGATGCAAATTATCTCTCGAGTCGACGAAGCGACCGAGTGGTGCGCAGGAATGGTGGTTGTTCCCAAAGCAAATGGGAAAGTGCACATTTGCGTGGATCTAACTAAATTGAACAAAAACATCCTGAGGGAGTTTCACCCCCTACCTAGCGTAGACCACACATTAGCTCAACTGGCGGGAGCAACTGTGTTCACCAAACTCGATGCAAATTCTGGATTCTGGCATATTGCCCTATCGCCAGAGTCAGCGAAATTGACCACTTTTATCACCCCATTTGGAAGGTTCTGTTTCAACCGTCTCCCATTTGGAATAAGCTCAGCCCCTGAACACTTCCAAAAGCGGATCTCACAGGTCCTGGAAGGGACTGAAGGTGCTCTTTGTCAGATGGACGACATCCTGGTCTATGGCAAGTCAGTGAAAGAGCACGATGAGCACCTAGAAGCAACTCTTCTCAAGCTTCAGAAAGCTAACCTTGCCTTGAATGAAGAGAAGTGCGAGTTCTCTAAGCCTTCAGTAGAATTCCTCGGCACTGTCATTGATTCTAAAAGAGTGCACGTTGACCCCAAGAAAGTAGAGGCTATACTGCAGATGGAGACACCTAAGGACCAATCAGAACTTAGGAGATTCCTTGGCATGGTCAATCAATTAAACAAGTTCCAACCCATAATAGCTGAGTTGTCTAAGCCACTGAGGGATCTACTGAGTACTAAGAACCATTGGTCATGGAGTGAAGCACAAGATAATGCCTTCTCTGCCTTGAAGAGGAGCCTAACTACAACTCCTACCCTCGCACACTATGACGCAAGACGCCAGACAACACTTAGCTTTCCACTGATGCATCATCCTACGGGCTTGGAGCGGTTTTACTTCAAAAGCAGGATGATGAACAGTGGCGCCCTGTTGCATATGCTTCACGAGCCATGAATCCTACTGAGCAGCGGTATGCCCAGATAGAAAAAGAGGCCCTGGGCATAACTTGGGCAAGTGAACGCTTTGTCGACTACCTGATTGGCCTCAAGTACCACATCGAAACTGACCATAAGCCTTTAGTCCCACTACTGAGTACCAAGAACCTAGAGGATCTCCCAGCCAGAATTCAAAGGTTCCGAATGCGGATGATGCGGTTCAGCTAAACCATTTCGCATGTACCTGGAAAATCCCTGTGCACAGCAGACGCCCTGTCGAGAGCACCACTGGCCAGACCTTTAAATCACGAAGAGAAGAAGTTGGAGACCGATGTCCAAGCTTATGTTGACTCGATCGTTAAGTACCTTCCTGCCACAGAGAGTCGACTAGAGGAGTTTAGGTCCCAACAGCAGCAAGATGAAGTCACAAGGCAGCTGATGACTTACTACACTGAAGGATGGCCGGACAGATTCCACCTTCCTGGTCCTCTCAAACCCTAAGCAGCGCTTAGTAAATCATTTTCGGTAAAAGTGCGGCGCTTATTCGAGAGCGGCGCTTATTAAATCATTTTCGGTAAAAGTGCGGCGCTTATTCGAGTAGCGGGCGCTTAATCGATCATTTACGGTATTAGGTTCATATTCAGTTCACTGCTATAGATGAGTAAAGACGATGAAAATAAACCAGTTAACATAAGGATTGTCTAAGGGTGAACACTTCCAAACAAACACCTTATCTTTTATATCGCTCTTCTTGTATTTTTGTTATATTGCACCACCTTTCTTTTTCAGTGAGTTCCAATAGCCGTCATCTTTCCCACCTGACGCATGGTGAAATAATGTACTTCTATTAATAAAATTGTTTTTAAAAATTATACAGAAACTGTGACCTTTTTAAAGCTTTTCTTTTATATTTCAGTTAATTTTGGAACAGAAAAGAAAAAAAAGGTACAAAACGACCCCGGCAGGACTCGAACCTACAATCTTCTGATCCGAAGTCAGACGCCTTATCCATTAGGCCACGAGGCCGAGACAATTTTGGTTGTCTGCAAGATTTATTCTATTCTGTCCCTTTTCATCCCCAACAATATTGATCAGTCCTAAGCATAGTTACCCGAGGAACTGGTTATGAAACCTTGCAAGTTTCAAAGGCCATAACAAAGGTGCTGTAATTTATGTTGAAAGTGCTAGGACCGTGCACAATCTTTTGTTTTACGTTCGCACACTATAGCTGAATAACTTAGCTGTGACAGTTTTATTGGTTAGTTGCTCATGTAAAATTCAAAACCTATTGTTGTTTGTGCACGGTCAAGGCTAACAACGGTAACAAAAACATAAAACAAAGGACCTTGCTGAGCTTCATAACCAGATTCTTTTATTAACTATGTGCTAAGAACAGGAAAGGGATCACTCAAAAAGGTGGCCAAACTGACGTGTTAAACAAGTTGAACATTAATATGTGAAATGAACTGAAATTTGAACTGTGGATAAAGATGGAATTATATGCAGAGTATCGCAGTGAGGGTGTTTCAACTTAAGTAGTTGAAAAGAAGAAACCTGAAAAAATTCAGGCTTGAACGGGAATCGAACTCATGACCTCTGCGATACCGGTGCAGTGCAAGTTGAATCGGAACGATATTGAACGGCCGGTGTTGAATGGAATGTTAGAACCGTTTGTCGGGGGCCTAATTAAAAAAAATAAGCCTCAAACGAACTATAGAACAATTTATTTAGTGAATCAGAGTGCCTGATGGCCCGCTGCAAGGTCACACCCGGCCATTGCTTCCAATTCTGTCCATCATCCATACTCTTCGTGGCGCACTTACTCAAACTTGGAAACCGATTCCCGTTGATTCCTCTCATATGCCTGAGGTATTTGTGACATCCGGCGTTTCAATTAGGGGCACAAAAAGGGGAGCGCAGACGCTGCGAGCAGGATTCGAACCTGCGCGGGGAGACCCCATTGGATTTCAAGTCCAACGCCTTAACCACTCGGCCATCGCAGGGGACGCTAACTTCTTTCTAAAAGAAAACTATTAGCTTTGACCGACAATCAGTGCATACAATAACGTATTTTGTTGTTACCATGAAGATAAATTAACAGGAGAACACTTTTCTCAAAGCGAAGCCTTATGAAAATCCCTTCATATGAAAATGAGTTCTGTTTGGAAGTGAGGAAGCTAAAGGCAATTCGAAAATACTTTACCTTTCTTCGCCGATAGATAACGTTCGATAAGCACGAACTGTCAATAAACATACATAGCAAACTGTTTCGAGCGGGAATAAGAATCAATCCTTATTTTACATTCAGTAGCCATATTCTTATAATAACTAAGAGGATCATAACTACCGTAACTATGCTGTGAGGCATTTTATTTTAATTAAAAAGAATTACGACCAAACAAGTAAAGGGTTGTTTTAGCAACATTCCTAAGTTAAACTTGGATTAGAGACGAGCTTAGTGGTATCATGTCTTGACGAATAAGCCACTAATCAGATTGATGATGGAGTCGACCCTTGTTGCCTTTCCTATTTGAACGCACTTTTCAGTAATCGTGATACGCAACATTCCGTTCTTTCAAATGGTCTTTTCTTTGCACGTAGTTTCTGCTAATATTAATGTGTTAGGGTGATTTTCTAAGGTGTTTCACTACGTTCTACAGCCGGAGCCACTGCGATGGCCGAGTGGTTAAGGCGTTGGACTCGAAATCCAATGGGGTATCCCCGCGCAGGTTCGAATCCTGCTCGCAGCGTACCGTTTTTGTCACATTTTTCCTTCTTGTACATGTTTCAACCCGAGTTCGTTATACTTAACACAGGAAGAGCGCTAAGATCAGACGCTGCTGGTAGGTTCAACTTGGGCGTCAGGAGATACGCCACAAGATAAGGCGATTTTACGGAACTGCTCCTGATCAATCGGACCATGTTTATAATATTGCCGCACTTCTAAAGAATGAATGACCAATGTTTTCCAACTATAAATTATTTGATTTTACCATTAGGTGCTTTAAGATTTATACATCCAACTTTTTTTAAAGAATGCAACTAATAAGTAACCTGAACGTTTACGTTAAAGGTGGACACTGCACGACTTACAATTCCCTGTGATCTATTAAACTCCAGGGCAGCATTAAAGGAACGAGGATTCTAAGGCAGGGTGAGGAGTGTGGCAACAAAATGGCCCTTTTGAGTTGATTGCTAAGTAATGAGTGCTGGGTGCAACCTGCTTGGACCGGATGGTCCACCCTTTGACCCAAGGCCAATGTTGAGGTGATTCCCCGGAAAAAGAATCTGCCATAGATTTGTAATGAAGCTTGGCATAAATATTCAACAAGTCATGTAGGGTCTAAAATTGCAATAAAAATGGGCGGGGGGGTCACCGTGCTCGTTTTAGTGGTATACTGCTGACGAATACAGTGTTTAAAGACATTTTCAGGCAATAAACGCGCGAAGCCAATATGCTCAATATTTCAACTGCATATTGATATTTCATGTATAGGTTGACTTTGTACATATGTATAGTCATCAGTGTTGAACAAAACATGGCCGAAAAGCTTTAAAGTTACTGGAAACTCAAAAAGTAGACAGTGACGAAAGTACATTGATGTGCGGTCCTCTACCTAAATGGTTTTTTTCGTAGGATTTTTTTCAACTGTGCAAAATCTGATCATAGATTTTTGCTAACTTTTAAATTTGCTTTGGGAACACTGTCCTGATTGAGTTTACACAATAAAAAATGGGGGTCACCATACTCGATTAGGAGAAAACGACCATTATGTCTCTAAACAACTCAATTTTCATAGAAAACCTACCAACTTCCGAAAGTGCGCGTGCTAATCACGCAAAAAATGATGCACAGAAAGGATGCGCAATGCAATTGAATGGCATCACCTTAAGTGCCCTGCCACAATCGACTGGAAGCTTGGGTACCACAGGGAGCAGTAGAGACAGTGGTGGAAGGGGACAGGGAGGGGCGTAAGAGGTAAGAGATCCACATGAGAGAGGTAGGTAGTGTTTCTAGTTCCAGGTACTTTTTTGTAAGCTGAATGTATCTTTTGGCAATATTTGAGGTGTTGTTTCCTAGCTAATTCTTGTGAAAGCTATAAAATATTCACGTATTCCAACAATGTACACCTTGTGAATATCAGTTTTATATTGCTCACAACAAACAGCTTATTTGTTTTAGTTGTTTTGTTTGGAATACTTCAATAATCGCCGCTAGCAGTTACGTCAGATGAGAAAACCAACATTGTGAACGGAGGAAAGGGTGTTGACAATTGCAGAAATGTGGGGATGTCTCAAAAATGTTGATGAAGATTGTAGCTTTCTACCCTGACCTTAATTGGAGTTAAAAGCTAGTGTTAGGGCTAGGGCTATGGTTAAGGTTATGGGTAGGGCTAGTGCTAGTGCTAGGGTTAGGGCTAGGGCTAGGGTTTAGGGCTAGGGTTAAGATTAGGGTTACGCTATGACTAGAGCTAGGGTTAGGGTAGAAACACAAATCAAAACACCATAGCAACAATTTTATGAGTTATTATTTCATTTTCCTCAGTTTTACAGCTCCTAAATTTCGGCTTTAGTTTTCCTAATTCGATAAACCGACACAGCCATCATAAATGCACAGCCCACCACACAAACAGAGGATGGTAAGCCTGTGGGTTAACATGACAAGCATTTCAAGCAAACACCCTTAGGCTTTGCACACTTTCGGATGATTTCTTGCTGAAAACTGCCGATTTTCGTCGTGTAAATGGGAATTAATAGGCACCTGCGGGGAGGTGCCAAGAATTTTCCTGATTTTCCTGATGAAATGCGAAAGCATGTGGCATGTGAATGCTTCCTGTCTCAGTAGCATCGTTTACAGTCAGAGATCGTTGCTGTAATTCAGTATGGGTAAGACAACCGAGGAAGGAAATGTTGTCCGTAACACTGTATTTAGCCTCTCTCCTCCGCAGAGGCTCAAAAGGGTTTTCCGTGCGGAGAGAATCCCCTGAAAAAGTGAATGCAGGCGTAAAAGTAGGTGGTATGCGGTGAGGGGAGCCTCTGACAGAAGCCACACCAAATGTGGCCGCCATCCAGGGGAGGGATTTTTTTAAATGTCTAAACCTGGGGTGGTGTGCGTACTTTTGCTCCTGTCGGTAAAATGGCGGGTATGGGTGCGAAGTTCTTTGGGTTGCATAATGTTGACGAATTACTCACGAAAACGTTTCTAAATGCTTGGAAATCGGTCAAAGTTTGCTGCCCGCGCGACGACTGTGTTTCGAAAAGGCTTTTATTTTGTCATGAGGGGCTAAATCTGATCACCATTTCAGCAGGTAATATTCCCGAGTGTCGTGTAGCGAAGAACAGCGAAGGCACGGAAACGATTTATTGAGAAAACTTCTGGCAGCCGAGACTCTACATAACCTGTCAATTCTGTTTCAAAAGAGACTAGAACAAGTAAGCTTAATCTTTATTAATCCGCATTTTTTTTGCATTCTGCAGAAGTGCGAAATGAACGAACTTGACATTTGTATCTCGTAAATTAATTACGCCGGGACTTGTTTGGAAATATCTTTCTTTGATAGTATTAAGATGCAGTAAGCTTATAGACTTAAGTCTTTGGTAAGTAAGCTTAATATTTACAGTATTAAAAAGAGCTATAAAAATTCTTTGTACCATTGCAGTTTATTTAATCTTACTTATCGTCCTCAATCTTAAATCTGTCTTAGAGATCTGATCCAATACAGAAAATACTAAGTTAAGCGCATTTGAAAAACAAACAAACAAGCAAATCAAGCAGATCACGTTATCATTTTGTTTTACGTAATACGTCCAAACTTCGACCAAAAAAAAGCGAGGCGGAAGGGGGTTGCAACACCGTGATACGTGGTATGCCACTTTTAAAAATTAAGCGTGTGTTTCTTGATGCCTATGAAGAAGGCGGAAATGTTAGGTAAACAGCCTTGGGCAAGGTGAAAAGACACGTTAAAAAACTTCAACAAAATACAATTAAGGTTTTGACACCAGCATTTAAAGCGTTAAATATATTTTTGTTCGTACAGAAACAATGACAACAAGAACATGATATTATATTTCAACTTGCTTAACAATCTTACAAGAGAACACCGAATATAAAATTATGAAAACGTCGAGGCGAAAGCGAACTCAATCAAATTTAATAATAATAATAATAATAATAATAATAATAATAATAATGATATTTTTTTTCCGTACAGAAACAACGACAACAGGAACATATATTTCTAAGTGCTTAACAAACTCTCAAAAGAACACCGAATACAAAATTATGAAAACGTCGAGGCGAAATCGAACTCAATCACATTTTGGCTTTCAAAGGACAATGCGTACGGGCTACTTTCTCCGGCAGATCTTGGAATTATATTCGAGTACCTATTTTGAAAATACACTGGTATCAAGGATATTTGTCACAGGTCAAAGCCTGTAAACGAACAACCTACACCGATTATATTCATAACTGTCTGCATACACAACGCAGCTATAATAATTAATTACATGTACTGATGAAACAACAGGATTTTTCTTTTTACAAAAAAGTAACATCTCCATCGCGCGCAGTGAAGATACTATTTTCATCTTTCACATTTGAAGATGTTGGTCATGTTTAACAAGATGAATAGCCAATAATAAGTTTCAAAAATGAATAAAAAAAAGTTGCGTTTTACCTAGAGAATTTCATAAGTATCTATAAAATAAACATAATATTGCATGACCTCTTGGGGATACGAATTTTATCTTCACGTGCTGATATTAGGGCTATTTATACGAGACAAATAAGACGCGACTTAAATAAGCCGCGGCTTAAATAAGACGCGAATTATCTCTCAAGAGTGAGCGTAGCTAACAAAGAGAGATACTAACAGCACTCGAAGATAAAATTCGTATCCTCGCACGGCCAATATTAGGGGCGGACCATTGAAAATTGCGGGATGGGGGGGGAGGCGACAATTCCCGAAATGAAATTCCCGCAACGGGAAATTTTCAAAAAGAAAATTCCTGCAAGCAGTCCACCATCCAAAAAACGACTTACGATGACGAAAAAAATCCTGCAGACAACTTAGAATAGAATAGAATAGAATAAAGTTTATTGAGTTCCCCAGAGGGATTTTCATACTCAATTTACAAGATTTTAAAATAGAAAAAAAGTTAATAATTTACATGGTAAAAAAATTAAAATAAAAAAATACAATAAAACCTTACTATAACTACAATTCAATATAAAGTACCATTAAACGTTTCCAAGGAGTTTAAACTAGTCGTTTAGCCACTTGCTCAAGAGCTCGGATTTCAGCTGATTTTTGAAGGAAACTATAGAATCACAGTTTCTTAACTCTTCTGGGAGAGAATTCCAGATAGTAACTCCGCGGAACACAAACGATTGTTGCGCCAGAGCAGTTCTGCATCTAGGCAGTTGAAGGCTGTCTCTATTCCTGGTCAGAAAGCTGTGAGTCTGTGACCTCTTAGTAAATAACTGACTTAGGTAGGAAGGGGCCAAATTATACATTTATACATTTGCACAGCGTCTCTGATATAAAGGAGATCAGAAACAGGAAGAAGCTTTAATTTCTTAAGTGTTGGCGTGATGTGGTCAAACTTTCTTTTCCCTGACAGCAAGCGGGCAGCAAAGTTCTGTACCAGTTGGAGTTTGGCAATATTTCCTTTACAAGTGCCAGACCAAACCGATGAACAGTAAAATAATGAACTGAAAACTAATGAATTTATAACAGTGAATAAAGTAGGGGTATCCAAGACATGTCTCACTCTGCTGATCATGCATAGCTTGCCCATAAGATTAGAAACAAGAGTATCAACATGTTCATTAAATGATAGTCGTTTGTCTAATATTACACCGAGATCCTTTACAGAGTCTACTACGTGGAGATCCTTTCCCATAAACGTCAGCGGGGGAATGGTGACTTGACCCAGCATCTTGGAGGATCCAAACACACAGAATTTCGTTTTGTCTGGGTTTATGAGGAGACGATTCGAACAGCACCAAGATGCAACGCGTAGTAAATCAGCCTTGAGACCTTCCAGGCCACCTTCAATTTCTTTACGGGAGAAGGAAAGGTATAGCTTGGAGTCATCCACATAAGACTCGACATGGCAAGTTGTACAGACTGAAGGCAGATCATTGATGTACAAGTTGAAAAGGAGGGGCCCCAATATTGAGCCTTGGGGAACCCCATGTCGGATAGTAAGAGAATTTGATAATGAACTGTTTATGCGCACACGTTGTTGTCGGTCTGACAAGTAACTTGCAAACCAGGACAAAGTCTCATCGGAAACACCGAGCGTACGAAGCTTCATAAGCAGTGTCTCATAGTGAATACTATCAAAAGCCTTGCTTAGATCAAGCATCAGAACGCCTGTCACCTTCTTCTCATCAACGGCTCTGTATAGGTGGCTAGTAAAGAGTATGCCAAGGGTTTCTGTGGAATGCAACTGCTTGTTCCCGCTTTGGTGAATGCTAAGCTTGTTGTACGATGTCAGAAAACAAACAAACTGTTCGTGAGCAATGCGCTCCAGTACATTAGACAGGGCGGGTAGCAAAGAAATGGGCCTGTTATTACTGGCCAACTCGTGGTCACCATCTTTGGGGTGGGCAACTACTTGCGCCAGTTTCCAATCCTTGGGAAAGCACCCGGTCATCAGAGAGGCATTGAAAATTTTGGTGATCACTGGCAAAATGTGCGGGAGGCAGGTCTTGATAACACTCATATGGATCTTATCATACCCAGGAGACTTATTGGAGGGCATACTTTTAACTCGGACTGAAAAAGAAATTCATGCACTGGAAATCTTTTGCACCCCCTCCCGCGATTTCTAATGGTCCGCCCCTAATATCCTCTTTATGTATAGGTGTAAAAATCAAGAAGTACAAGCGGCAGTTCAAAGCTTACTCCAGCTAAGTTCAAAACTACGTTTTTGTTCTGGGGTCAAGGAAGGGCTAAAAGTTAACGTCATTGTCGAGAGACAAAATGGGCTGATGAAACTGTTTCGCGGAATCTTGGTAACACATTTTACGAGAGGACAAAAGTAGAACGTCCGTATTACCCACTTGCGCAGGATTGTACGATAGGGGCCTTCAGTGCTGACTTGCAAATCACCCAGCTTTAACTCTGTCTTGCAAGTCGCACACTTGGCAGTTCTTGTTGTTGTTCTTGAACTGACGGAATAACCTTTCTCAGCAAATGGCGGAATTTGCGTTACACGTACTGATTCCGGAAACGCGTTCACCAATTTGGTACATTCTAGGGTGGTAAATTTCATTTTGTATATAAGTGGTTCTTCTTTTTGAACCCAAAAATGTGGTGGAACAGCCAGATCATGTGTTGACATTTCTGTCTGCATGCCAAGGAAGAACAGCAGACTGAGTCGCTTGTAAGAATAACAGTCTCCAGGCATCCCATAGTGTCGAGTACTTTAAACTCGAATTTGCTCCTGGAGCTTTTGTATTCCAGCAGATCAATTGTTATATTTGTGACGTACTTTTGGAAGTACCTGAACTGAGCATTGGTCACCTCTCTAGTGACTACCTTCCCTTTGCTGGTTTTTTTAGCTTTACTTTTGTCCGCTCTATGCGTGTCCCGTGTGTTGACTCTGTAGTCACTTTGTGGCTTTTCAAAGTTAGTCAGGGAATCGAACTGATCCGTCAATTGATCGGCGTTTTCAGCAATATAATGCACAGCATCAGAACAGGCAGCTGTATTCTTCTCAAGGGTTGCTTGTTGCTTTTCATTTCGGTCAAACGCCGTTGGTCCTTCACCGACCGTTTTAAGACCATTTTCTTGACGCTTAACTTCAGCTGCTTCCAGGATTGCTGCAGAGCACTCTGCAGTGACAACGTCCAACAAGCGCTTTCTATAGCCAGAGGCGCTAATAGCCTTAGCGTTGGAAACCTCTGCAGACGATGCTGAGCTTGTTGAATATGATTTGCACCACTGTTGCCAGCGCGCTCTTCTTCTCCACCACCATTTTTTGAAGTTCATCATTTTAGTTGGGTCCGAGGAACACCTTTCAATGAGAGAGTCTAGAGCTTTCGAAGCCTGTTCCGCTTGAATTGATGTTGGAGCGTTGGAAGCTCCAACATCAATTCAAGCGGAACAGGCTTCGAAAGCTCTATCCGTTCATTAACTTTTTGAATTTAGTTTGATCTCGACTGGTTTTAAAAAATGTGAGATGCCGATTTACATCCTGCTTTAAATGAAACGCATCGGAAATTGATTTGTTCTTGGCGTTGTCACCCTTCGCTTTCTGTAGACCACTCCACAATGCCCCTCCCTCATCACCGACATAAGAATGGGGGTCTAAGCCGTTTCCAGCAAAGTCATCGGGATTAAGATCAAACTCTCGGGCTTAACGGTGGGTAGAATTTTGTTTACAGCACTGTCAAAGGCGGTAACCATCCTCTCCACGTTCTCAGCGTTTTCACCGGGTTTTGGTGCAAACATGCTCACAAGTTTCACATTTCGTCGAAGGGTTGGAGAATAGGTGGTCAATTCAATTTCCGTGAATTCCTTCGCGTGGCTTTCGCAGCAATCCAAGCTAACGGGCTCTGTTACTAAGCCTAGCGTTATTTGAGCCGCGACGCGAATTTTCACTTCCGATGACAGGATAACAAAGTCCTCCCCAACCTCCAGTATTAAGTTTTCGTCTAGGCCACGTTTTACAAAGTCTTCCTTTAGAACGCGGATAGCCTCAATATCCTTTCCAGGGCAGGTCTTTGCTTTATGGACTTATGAAGAAACTTTAAGTGTCTTTTGTTACTATACTCCATAGCAACATTATTTACCTCATTTGCATCTTTTCCACTCAACAACGCCTCTCTGACTTTATCAATTTGGAGCGCCCCAGGAGTGATGGTTGGTTTTACACGAAGAATACTTTCTACATCTTCTTTCAGGGGCTTTTTCTCCACTGCTCTTGGAGTGCAATTATGTTCTCCAATATAGATTACTCTCATCTCTTTATGGCAGCGATCTTTCTCCACATATTTTCACGCTGTGCACTCGATAGAATCTGCAGGATGTTTACAATGAATACAATTCTTTGCTCTGGTGAAGTCGACTGTGTTCTTCTTCTTGTTTATTTTTTGAAATGGACACTTTGAATTTGGACACTGTAGCGATCCCCGACAAATCTGAAGGGTCGGCCTTCCTCCAGCACAGAAACCCTTCCTCTTGCATGGTTGACTGCGACCCCAGTTCCAGTTGTCTGAAACGGACGACAAAGGATCTTTTTCATTGTACGAGACAAGGTATTTCACAGGAGCTATGGGCGTTGGGGGAACTGTTTCAACTTGTGTTTCTTCCATGTTATCCACTTCCTCCTAGTTGAGGTAGGAGCGACTGCCTTTTTGCGTGAAGATGGCATCCCTTAGAAAAAAGAAAGAATATGACAGATCACACAGTGCTTGCAATTGACATACATGCATAAATGCATGCATTATTGACTTTCCTCATAATAGCTTTTCAAAGACAATAACAATTGAATGAATACAAAAATAATTAAAACCCCACTTTAATAATTAATGGACACAATATAATTATATCAAGTCGTTCAATTTTCAATTTTCATGGTTGTCACTCATCTACCAAATGCCTAATCTTTGAATGGCGTTTCATTAATAAAAGAGGAGTTGAATTTTCATGACAGAAACAATGTCAGAGAATCAGTTTAGAGAAAGGGAGGTCTGAATACAATGCCTCCTAATATTTCTTATTTTATGAAGAATGATATCTCAAAAACAAAACAGTTAGACATCTTGACAAAAAGCAAACCTGTAATCTGACGACACGTTTATAAAACAGACATGTGTTTTGGCATGAAATTTACCTTTCCTCAGTGAACAGCTTTTTTGGACAAACATCAGAAGAGCTTGCCTTTGAGGATTGAGAGATTTTGGAGGGTGTACTCTCAGCAGAGCTAAGGCCACTCATACCACGGGACAGGTCCTCCATGGTGGAATCCATCTGAAATACTAAACAACATACCGGTAATTTTTTACTTTTGGATTTCACCTGTGCAGGCAAGGGCATGGGAAACTTAAATCACTATTTCCGTCCGCTGAACGTAGCTGTTTCTGGATTTTCTTCTTTTTCTGTTTTTTGACAGGAGTGCTGTTGCAGGAGCTTAAACCACTGAGAGCATCACAAAGATCATCTTAGGAAGAAACGACCTACATGTTCAAATGGGGAAAAAAGTGACTAATTTCACATCAATATTAGCAGACTACTGCATGGTGCAGGTGGAGCACCACTCTTAAGATAAAATGGTATGCATTTTCCAATCGAGTTTCTTTAGGGAACATCAAAACAATTTTGGTTCATTTTGATGACATCAGTGATAACGATATCCAATGCGAAGATATAGTGACAGTACTTTACCTGCCCCGACAACTTTGTACACAGTGGGTTGCCTTGTGGTGTTCATAGAATAATTCACATAATTTCTCAAAAAGGGGAACACTGTCAGAGAACCAAAGAATTAATTTCTCTAGTGGGAAAGATTGGCGCAACTCTTTTTAGATAGAGCTCAAGGTGTCATTACATGTGCAATATGTAACGATGAATACCATAAAGATGAATTATTTGGCAAACATGAATGACATTGTAGAAGCAAACATGAAATTGTAGTCCAGCCCAATAAAAGAGTGTACATGACATTCTTAGTTGTAAGAGATTTGCTCCTTTCTGGAGTATTTGCTCTATTTCTCTGAGTACTGTAGCTTAAATCATGTGATATCTATAAACTAAGTTTTTCCTCCTGGAAAAAGGTGTGAACTTTACTTTACATACAGCTACATGAGATAGAACTACAGTTGACTCCCGATAACTCAAACCTTCAGGGGAAATAGAAAAATGCTCGGGTTATTGGAAGTTCGAGTTATCGAGGGTAAATGTATATAGAAAATGGCCTGAATGGAAATGAAAATTACTTCGACTTAGCGGGAGGTTCGATTTAGTGAGGGTTAGAGTTCGGGAGTCAACTGTAATTCTCTAGTAAAAGCTTTAGTTAATTTTGTACATACTTGAGCCCGTTTTTTCTGCCTTTTACGTTTTCTTTGGCTGGTATGGGATGGAGCAAACACACTTTCTTCCATGCTTTCCCCAGATGACAACACCTATGGTAATGTCAACATATGGATCAATTACTGATTACTTATTTCTTACAGGTCAGTGTTACAGAGTGGAATTTTTTCGATGAAATTTACTGTTCACTTACAATGGACAGCCTTCCAGACTACTTAAGTGACATGAGTAACTGAGTTGGAACATTTAAGATAAGAGTGTTTACATACTCTACATCTCATGTAAATAAAAGATTTTAAATAAAACAAAGTTATTTATATACTCACTTTTTCTGGGGCATCATGCTCCTCATCAGAACTGATGAAGATTGGTGAGCTTTGCATTTTATTTCTTAGCTCCATTTTAGTATGTGGACTCTGGAATGGTTCTGTCTTGACATCTTCCAACTATTCAAAGAAAGTATAGAAGTATTTCCATTTCATGAAATGACAAAAAATCATTTCCTGTCAAGCAAGACCATCACAGCTGTCACCTATTTTGTAAGGACGTGTAGCACTGTAACATCATAAGCCTAACTTCTTTAACTGATAATGGAAGCTTGCTGCCTTCCTTAAAGTACTATACTACACATGTACACCCCACATTAGCATGGCCTAACCTTCATTGACTGGCCCTTGAAGACACTTATGCCAGGGTTGAAGTCCTCAGGTCCACAGTGAAAGAATTGTGAGGCACCCCTGTGCTTCTCAGGTACTATTAATTAACAAATACAATTGATTGATCCCTTGTTGTTAACCAAATCTTTAATATGAATTGACTTGTCTGAACTCTGCCAGTTCAGCTCCTTATAAATAAATAAATGAGTATGGTGGGCATCAAATGTGGAACGGAATGTGTAGACAAAATGGAATGTCTGTGTAGACGCTTAGCAAATTAACTTCGATAAAGCTGAATTACACATGTGCAAGAATACAAATGTTTCTACAGTCTAAAATAACTTCAATCTAAAGTGCAATGTAGATCGAGACGTCGAAATCTTTTTTGAATGTGCACTGATAACATTTATCACTGCTAACATTCATTACCACTGGTGTTCCTTTTATTATGCGGTTTGTCTGTTTCAGTCTCTTCGTAGGAAAGGGCAGAATTTTAGAAGAATTTTTATCAAAATGGTTTGTTTGGCAGGTCCAATATATGCTACTATGCATTAAATGATTCTAGTCATGAACGCTGTTGATTTGATTCAAAATATCTGACAAAGACTTTAGATTCCACGCCAATAAGTTAGGGCTTTTTCGGTGACCCTTGCAATGTTTTAGGCTAAACTTACAAAAATGTCACGCAATCTTTTGTGACTTTCAAGTAATGTGGAAAATAATCTTGGGTCTTTCTGTTGTTAAATGAGGAAAGTAAAAATGTGCATATATCTTACCTTATACCTAATTGTATACAGTATGTAGGTATATATGTGATTTATTGGAAGTTTGGTTTGTATTACTGACATTATTTTATGGAGTTGTATACGTGACATGTCATATCACCTTATCGCTTCTGCATGCAAATTGGGTGTCGTTTATTTACTCATTTCCTATTTATTATTTCAAGCCCTTGGCAGTGTTTTCACGAACAGTCTTTTGTTACCCTTGTTGGTTTGCATTACAGGGGCTCAAGTGTACCAATATCTCATTAAACCACAAAAAATAATGCAAGTTAGCCATTAAATGAATGATTTTAGCATCATTACTGTTAGATAAAGCTTACCCCTATCAGAGGATAATATGCAGTCACCATTTTATAATACCATAAGTCTGGACACCCTAAGTCTGGGGTAGAATTAGTGCAGTACATTTGGTTTTTCTCTTATGATTTTTTTTAATCTTCTCTTTTTCTACTCTTTAAACCTCCTATTGCTAGATACTCTCTTTAATGTTCTGATTGAGTGTGGTTGGCTAGGTACACGTTTCATCTGCTTAACAGATGAAATGAGGTTCCACTCAAAACTATAAGTATATTGCAAAAAATTAGCACGTTAGTGTACTTACACCCAACCAATCGATGATGTGAATATTACATGAGAAGAAGGAGGCAGCAGATCTAATAACAACATGATTTGCCATCTCATCTCTAAGGCCTAGGATGCATTCCTGCCAAGTAGTTGGTCGCTTTCCGCTGGCCTTGAAGTCTCCATCTGAGAGAAAGCTCCACAGGTCAGCTGTTGCAAATGATCCATCCTGAGTAACAACGAAAACCAACTACAGTAAATGTTAATGCTCTAACAAGCCCCCCTTGTTGCTTCCTCCTCTCAAGAAAATAATCTAAAACAAACACTCAGGAAAATATCTTGTGTTAATGATGGAATTTATTCATGAGCTACAAAGATTGAACTTCATGGCACCATTTTTGCTCTTAACTAAACAAAAGAAGCCCTTGACATTAATACCCCCACCCCTCCCCGAAGAATATAAATAGATGATCTTATAAGGTGGGGAGAAGATATTAACTTTTTAACCACAAGCGTCTATTTTATAGCTAAAAAATTTACGTAAGAAAAATTAAAAATTATACGTAAGATTATACGTAAAATTTATAATTAAAAATTATACGTAACTCTTTATAATAAATATAACATGTTACCTCGTTTTTAACAGGAACCAGTCGGTGATTTAGCATGTAGTTCTCTAACATGTCGATTAGTCCTTGCACATCTTTCACCCCCAAATGCGCTGCTAAACACTGGTAGAAGCAGCGGTTTCTTTCCCCGCTTGGATCGATGTTTAGCGTGAAACCGCGCTTCGCTGCTTCAACGAGACACTGCGTGCGTCGATTTGCCATCTGCGAATTGAATAAAATACATAAAACATTAGCAATGTATGATGAATAATTACAGTCAAACTTCAACTTACAGGTAAGTCTCGTTTAACTTATAAATTCTATTTCGACACCAGTCCTACTCACTAGTGAGTCACGTGAGACTTTAAAGCGTGCAATCACGAGCAGCAAAATATATACATAAACAACTTTATTTGCCAAAAATATGTGTAGGAAACAACTACAGCATAAGGCTAGTCAGCCTATGGTGCACAGAATGTACCTAAAGAAAAGCAGTAAACAATGAACTACTGCTTGTCCAAAGGAAAATCTGCCTATTGTAGGCGGTAAACAAAAACACAACATGTGGTAGTCAGCACTGGTTTTCAGTGAAAGAGATCTGTAACAATCCTACGTGTGAAGGTTTTCCAACAGAAGCTGTCCATAAGCTTTACTTGCTGGGACAATGGGTTTCTTGTAGAATTTTCCAAAGGTTGTGGCATTCGACCAGCCGGCATTGTCCATGATAGTAGATAAAGGAACCTTGCACATTGCAGCTGCAGATGTAGATGCAGCCCTGGTGCTATGACCTTTAAAGACGGAGGTATCTATGCCAGACTTTTCAAGAACCGTTTTAAGCCATCGAGAAATCGTGTCAGTTGAAACTGGTTTGTGAGGCTTTTGAAAACTCACTAGCAGCTGGTCACTCCCCTTTCTGAGCTCGCTTGTCCTTTTGACATATTCAGATAGGCAGACAATAGGACACAATCGGTTGTCTGGTGAGTAGGCCATGAATGTCAATTCTGACACGTGCTTTCCTGGTCGTGAGGTCTTCAAAAGATTGTGAATGGGAAACACACAGGTATCATGCTTCAATACCATACTGCTGACAGACAGCAAATGTAGTGTCTGACATCTCTGCCCAGATAACAACGCTAAGAGCATTGTAGTTTTGTAGGTAAGATCCTTCAAAGTTAAATCCTGAGGTGGGTGAAGGCCGGACAAGTATGTCAGGACAGTATTGACATCCCAAATGTTCTTGTACTTTGGTAAAGAAGGTTTCAATTCAAACACACCTTTAAGGAAACGACAGACCATGGGATGGGCACCAAACGTGGTATTGTTGGACAACGTAACAATGGATGAGACAGCACTCCTCGCAGTGTTGATAGCACTGTATCCTATGCCCGATTCATACAGTTCAGCAAGAAAATTGATTCCATCCTCTACAGAGGGACAAATGGGATCAATGCCCCTTGAACCGCAGTAACGTCTCCATTTCTGAAGGTAAGTAGCATATTGCTTTCTAGTGCCTGACCTCCAAGATTGTTCCATGACTGTGGTAGCTGTTGTCGAAAGGCCTTTGCCATTGAGGTATCTCCGGACAAGTGACATAGAATCAGACACAGTTTCTTGTGAAGTGGGTGGGGTTCCTGTGGGTTGCTTGGTAGAAACAGGGTGTCTCTTTCCCTTGGAAGTTGTATTGGTAGTTGTATTAACATCTGCATTAACTTGGGCCACCACGGTTGGGTTGGCCATTTGGGCACAAGTAGGAGCCCTGTTGCTTTCTCCTCTTGAATCTTCTGTAGCACTCTTGTTATCAGACTAAAGGGTGGAAAAGCATAAAATAGGTAATGCTGCCATGACATGTGAAAAGCATTGATAGCAAAAGCTTCTGGGTCTGCTCGATAAGAGCCATAGGGTGTGATCTGGCAATTGATCCTAGAGGCAAATAGGTCAATGTTTGGGGTAACACTGAGCTTGGTACAAGCATCTGTGAAAAGGGTTTTCTTTAAACACCATTCAGTACACCTTCTAAATGTACGCGACTCTTTGTCTGCCTCAACATTTTCACACCCTGGTATACGAGCCATGGTGAGCCATATATGTTGTTCAATGCACCAATCCCATATTTCTTTTGTCAGCTTATTTAGTTTAGGGGAGTGGCTTGTACCCATCTGGTTAATGGTAGATTCTGTGGTTGTATTATCAACCATGACTTTGACATGTTTGCCATGAGTCAAGGTACTAAATGATTTTAAGGCAAATAGCACAGCTAACATTTCAAGAAAATTTATGTGCTCTTTAGCCTCCTCAGCTGTCCAGAGTCCTCCAGTTGAAGAATCCCTGGTTGCAGCACCCCAGTCCTGTTTTGAGGCATCAGAAGTGATGGTAATATCTACTTCACCTCGATTTATCGGGTTGGATGCGGACTCGATTGAGTCAATCCACCACTTAAGTTCTTCCCTCGCTTGGCTGGATATGCACATTTTGGCATCAAAGTTCCATTTCCTAGTCTTAAGAGCTGTGGTTTTGTCCCGTTCTAAATAACGGTAGTGAAGGGGTCCATAGGCAACGCCAGGAAAACTTGACACTATAAGCCCAAGGACCTTAGCTACTTCCCTAACAGTAGGATTTTTGCAGTTAAACAGGTCAGTAGCTGCCTGTTTCAGCTTAAGAGCTTTCTCAGGGGTAAGGTAAACTAGCATGGAAACTGAGTCTAGAACGAACCCCAGAAACACCAGCTTTTGAGTTGGGATGAACACTGACTTTTCAGGGTGTACTACAACATTTTTTGCACAATCATCCCAGGTGGTCCCCATTAACCAAGAATCATCTATATAACCTGAGGACAGGTGACCAAGCTGTCGCAGGGTGGCAAATACTGGCTTCATAAGCTTAGTAAATTTTCTGGGACAGAAAGCCAACCCATTGGGAAAACATGTAAACATAAATAACATGTCGTTCCATTCAAATTTGAGGTACTTTTGGTGTGGCTTTGCAATAGGGACTGAGTAGTAAGCGTCCTTAAGGTCAATTGACGCCATGTAGCAATTTGGGGTCATTAGCCTTATTGCTGTCCAGACAGTGTCCATTTTGAAGTGTTGGTATTCAACATGCTGGTTAAAGTTTTTCAAATTTAAAATCATTCGATATGATCCATCTTTTTTATTTGCCACAAAAATTGGCGAAACATATTCCCCACTTTCATTTTGGGTGGGTACAATGACACCTTTGTCAAGCAATTTTTGAATTTCAGCTTCTATAACCAGTGAGTCACTGACGCTGAATGTTTTCCTTTTGGGGCCCAAGTTCTTTGTGGGCTGTGTGGAAAATTCAATAAATTGACCCTTAACACAATTAAGGACTTCTGAGTCAGAAGTTAATTCCTTCCATTTGTCAAGGAAATGTGCCAGTTGGCCACCCTTGAAGCTTTGCACCTTATTAGCAAAATACTGTTTCATAATGGGCTCAAACAACAAAAGATTATTTACCTGTAGGTTATTAAGTGTGTCAGCGGAAATCATTGCTGCTTCTTCCCCTGGTCCTTCGATCGGAAGAAGGGTTTTGAGGGTGGTGTCGAGTTCCACTGACGACCTTTGGCTAAAAAATGCTTGCTTCGCTGATCAGATTTCTGGTAATTTCTTGAGTGTTGTCCTTTTGTGCCCTTGCGGCGGTACCCAACTGCGGTGGTACTCACCCTATTGGATGCTCGTATGTTGTTCAGTTGGGTTTGCAGGTCATTTCCGAACAACAGACCTGTGACTGGAATATGCGAGGCACAGAGGCCTGCATAATCTTTATGTAACTGCGGTTTGATCGACTCCCTGCGACGGTGGGACAGGTCGACATGTGCGTGCCCCAGAAGAGCGACTGCATCTGTATTCATTTTTATGAGTTGTTGTATGTCAGAGTCTGACGGCGGCTGCTTCGAGTTCTTCATTTCGAGCAGCAACTCGATTGATTTACACATGACTGCACCAGCGGTGCCAACCGTTTTTTGGGTTGAGCTTGTTCTGAGGTCTTGTTGTTTAACTGAATGACTCAGTTTATCCCAGATTTCAGGATTAACTCGCGGTGTTGTGAGAGTCTCACAGTTAGACGGGCGTAAATATGTCGTCGCCTTGTCTTTAAGTTTCGAGTCTGGCAATTTCTTAGACCATAGGTTTGTAATAAACTCTGCCAGTTGTTTGTCCACAGCCGGACCCGATTCGTCTCCATTGAGAAAATCTTCTGCGATTTCCGACAACAATGGGTCATTGCCGCCGTCGCTTTGCTCGAGTCGAGCACGTGGTGTATCCTTAGAGGTTTTGTCGGCTTCAGTGCGACAAAGGGCCTGAATTTCCGCGTCAGAGTCACCTCCATCTTCTTCTGAATCCTCGGAAGCACTCATTTCGTCCCTGGAACTGTGTTTACGCCGTTTAGGGTCGGGTTGATCGTCTGTGTTGCTGGAATGAAGCCGCTTGAGGTCCTTCATCGACTCGTTCATGGCGACCAGCGGGCCTGTCAGCGTTCCGAGGTTTTTGTTGACGTTCTGCATCATAGTGTACATGGGATCCTGGTGGTCAGTAGTTTGGGCCTTTTCCTTAGGATCGTGGTCATCATTTAAGAGGTCGTCCTCCGCCTCAGTCGAAAGTATTTTCTCGTTAGAATCCGTCATAATCCAAAACTCGACCGATCGCTCTGGAATTACGCGCGCAACTGATCGCTCAGGCTACTCGCACATATCTCACGTGACTCACTAGTGAGTAGGACTGGTGTCGAAATAGAATTCACTGCACAAAACAGCTGACAACAGACTAAAGCAAAGGTAAATCAGATAAATACTCACTTTTAGAAGCAGTTTATTGCTAGATTGATTCGATTGAACTGGATTGTCCAAAAGGATTGAAGATTTTTCGATCCGCCACGAGCACGCTGAACGGTTCGCGAGAACGAAACAGGAGAGAAAGACTATCGGAGACGGGAGAGAAAGTCAAAATTTGTCGCTCTCCCTCGACCCAGACTATTCACGTCCAAAATAACCTGGAACCGCGTGGGCCATCGCGGTTTAATATTCGCGATTGAAAGCACATTTCCAGCAGCAAAACCAATTACAAAACGAACTATTTCCAATTACAATATTATTGAAAATTTATATTTTCCGATGGCTCGCATGCCTCGCATGGCTCGCTGGCTCGCAGATTATCCGGACCCGATGAAGCACTTCGGTTGCAAACTCCGTCTCTTGGGCCATCGATTTAAGTCGCGGGACGTATGCTCCTCCGCCGGCCTGTTCATTTCTTCGGAAATTTTGCTCCTGTTTAGTGCGAAATGTTACGGTGGGTTCTCCACATACAATCCTAGGGAAGAGAGGACAATAAAACTTCATTAACACAATACATTTTCGAGAAGCGTCCTTGATTCTAACAACCAGCATTTCAACTGCTGCAGATTCATGTTAACAAATGGAGGTTTAGAAAATCGTTTATGAACTTCAAACAGCCCTTCACAGGAAGGTCAAACAACAACCTCTGTCAGAATTGCTAAGCGCAAATTGAACTGCTGGAGAGCTATCTCTTGGATGATAACAACGCCATAAGACAATGGAGATGCAATGTTTTAATTAAACTTTCAATTTCAACGACAACCATGTATACATGATGTATACGTAAGAAGCCGTAGCTTGTGTGTGATGAAAGAAAACTGTAACAGTCTCAGAATAACTTGGATCCTTTAGACACTTACGACATCCATGATAAAGTTATATGTCTTGCAGATAACCGGAAGCAAACATCATATCACCTATTTATTAATTAGAAACTCGCGTACCCTTTGAGAACTGAAACATCACTCCTTTTAGCGGCTTTTACAATTAGGAATCTCGCAATCAAGCTGAGTCCAAAAACCTAATTTATTGCCCAAAGCTAGCACACCCAAAGATTTTAAAGGGCTCTAAGAGCGTCAAAACTTCCAAACAGTATCACAACTTGACAGTTTCTCTCTCTCTCGATTAATATTCACCGGCCAAATTTAGCTGTGTCGCAAATTAATTAGCTGTGTCCTTTGTATCTTGATCAAAGGGACAAAGCTGTTACGATTGAACTTGGGAAAACTCTATTTCCACGAGCTGAAAAGCAAAAACAACGAACTTAGGAATTAAAAGTCGATAAGCCTGAGCAGCAGTCATAACTCTTCATTAACAGGCCACGGTGCCCAATCGCGATTTATAAAGGCCGTGCATATGAACTAAACCACGATGCATATGACTTCTGTTTCGATGCATCTGAAGCAATTTGCTTAAGATTACAGTTATATTTTCCTTTTGAACGCAAAAAATCTGACGTACCTCAATTTTCCATTTCCATGGTAGCAATACCTTCTCGCGCGAGTCAAACTAAACGGCTAAACTCGACTTCAACAGACGATAACTTAACACGATTTCAACCGACGCCGTTCATACTCCTGAATATCCAGACTTACTGGGCAGCCGTTTGCCACATGGTCGACAGACTGTCTTCAAAATAGAAATATGACGATCCATTAGCTGAAACAAAAAGCAAAACCGACCTTTTAGAATAGAAAATCGATAGCAGCAGAAGCCAAAACGCCATGGCGGCGAAGTACAACACCTCAAGTTAAAATTACAACGGCCGTCCATATGAACTAAATCACGATGCATATGACTTCTCTTGCGTTAACTTCGAAGCAAATTTATCAAAGTTTTACGTGGTATTTTTATTTCTCATTGAAAAAAATATTTCTTACCTCAAATATCTATTTTCGTGGTAGCAGGTACTTCTTCAAACGGCCTAAACAAGACATGGACGCTCGTCTTCAACAACCGATTTCTTCGCTACATTTGAACCGACACCATTTATGTTGCTTTGCCTTTGAAGCTCTGTTGGTCCTCTTTGAAGTAAATTGGGACCCAAGGGACAAAAAAATCAGAGACAAAAATGCAGGGCTAAAAATTGGGACCGGTATAGGGTTTTGGGAATTTTACCCAGACGCCATATTTGATGACGTAGTCATATAGACAAAACTGTCTATGGCCCGGACTGTAAAGGATAGTGAAAAAATTAATTTTACCACCATTCGATATTTGTCGATCGAAAATAAAGAAAATTAACATATTATAATTAATAGGAAAGTCTATTTCTGGTACTCCAAAATGCCACCATTCGCAAGCTGAGAGAATTGGCTGATGTCTTGAAGCGTTTATTACATAAACTTTCGTCCACTGAGAAACTTTTTTTCTGAGAGCAATTTCAAGATATCTATGCATCTGGTATCTCCTAAATGTTGATTCCGATCTTTCCATTAATCTGCATATCTGCAATCGCGAAAAGGTTGCAAATTTTCTGGCAGTAGTTGACTTTTTCCTTTGTTTGAAATAAAATACCAGCTGGATGAACTGGTCAGGGACATCTTATGTCACCACCCATCCGCGTATTATTCTTGAAATGTTAGCCATGGGCGCCGGCCGAATTAGGATTTACTTGTACAGGACGCAATTAAACGATAGAAAAGAAAAATGTGGTGTCGGTTTTCATTTGAAATTATTTTATATAGTATAATGTGGCAAAATTTGCATCTAAATTAAACGAGCTTTTAACTCCAGAAGTAGCTGTAGCTGTTATTTCTTGAAAACAGAAAAAGAAACCGACCCTGTAAACGAGGTCTTAAAAATGATGATGAAATAAAAATCCACGAAAGGAAACTCTTCATAATTTGCATAAAATTTCCTCAATTACTAAAAGAGGAAATAACTTCAACAATTAAAACAGACACCACCAACAACTTCATAAAATAAACATAGTAGATGTGAGAAGGAGTCAAAATGTGTATGATGCAATAGATTCACAAGGGAGAGATTTTTTGCCTTCGGAATTTTAACATTTAAAGAGAAATATGCCACACTGCTAATCAAAGTCTTCGCTTTGAGTAGACGAAGCAGGCAGATTCTTCCAAAATCTGTCATATTAGCAGTTGTTTAGTATTAACAGGAATTGCAGCACGTCTAAATTGCCAGCGAAAAGCCAGGGAACGCAATAAGACTGTCAACATGGATGGTGGAGTGAGGCATTATGCGATCATCAGTCAAAAAACGTCTTGTTTCCCGGTAAAACTGCTTCTCTCTTCCCTTAGTTAACATTAAGGATAGCTGCTACAGTGACTTGACGGTCTTGAGTGAGGGTTCGTTGTTTTTTGGCCTTTCGACATAATGCCTTAGACGAACGTCCTCTCTCGTCTAAAGTGCCCCTCAAATCTGCAAACCTTATTAAAAGGCCAGACCATTTGGTTGCTGATGATGGAACACGTTCTCTCTGTCTGCCTGACCTGCCTTTCAAAACCAGTCCAGACAAAAAACCTTCTCTGGTCGTTCTGTCTTTCTCTCACGATAACCCTGAGAACAAGAGTTGCTAATAACAAAGTTGGAAAATTACATGCCATATAAATATCATCTAAGTAACATGTGCAGTGTAAATCCATGTTATTGCTCTCACAAAGGAGAACATCCAAATCTACCTCATCAAGCTACCTCGTACCCTAAAGCTGTGCCCTTTTTTTGCACGAGAGCGAACGTCGACGGACTTAACGGAAGATCGCCTGCGCTTCCAAAGAATCTCGCGTAGAAAAAGGTACGAGGTAGTTGATCAAGCATGCCATTAAAATCCACATACTGCAATAGTATTTTTAATTGAAAAAATGACCTAATATCACGTAAATAACATATCAGTAAATTAGCTTGAATTTTATCACGCAGACTGTAATTAAAACAGCTAGAAACGTTTCCACAGAGATAACATGGAAATGAGAATTCATTAGTTTAAACACTCTGCAAAGAATTTCCGGATAAAACTTGTAAATAAAATGAAAATTTTCTGCGAAGAACTTGTAGCCAACATACAAATGAGAGATAGGAGGCTGTGAGAGCCGTTAAATAACTTGTAAAATTTTTAAGATAGTTTCTCATCGGGATAACGATGTAATGTATAAAGAAAATAGCAGTTTGGGCCGTAGAGAAGGCGGTCGTTGGTCGGTTGGTATTAACAAGATAGTCAGATGAACAAGATCTCAGATAACTTTTAAATTAACTGAAATGAAATGATTGAGCAATTCTGGGCAACGAGAAAACTGTGAGAAAGTGATCGTAAAAGACGAGATGGTCGTATTGAAGGAGTGTTTTTGTATGGCAGGGTGCCATTGTACATACAAAACTGAAACTCCAAAGATCGTACTCCTGATCACTGATTTCAACCTTTTTGGATGAGCGTGCGTAGCACGGCTCACCCTACGTCAGCGCGCGCGTTGTCTCTGGCTTTATTATTATTATTATTATTATTATTATTATTATTATTATTATTATTATTATTTGTCTCTTTGTTTCTTTTTTGACACTTTGCTCCATGGCGTAATGCGTAAGCGATGACGTTTCTGGAAAAGCGTGCTAACATGCCCTTTTGTCACGCACGACGAACCAGTCACACAAAAAAACGTGACGTGTCACTGGCCATTGAAGCTTTTTATATGCACTACAGTATAATCCTGATATCGACTGACAACTCGAACCCTTAGGTAAAACACGTGTAAAACGTTTAGAGATATAAAGTTATCAGAAGTGGAAATGAAGGTAAAAGTAAGGTCAAATGCTTTTGATTTTATTAAGCGAGAATTTCGAGATGCCAGGGTTCGAATTGTCGAGATTTCACTTTCTTATGTTTCAGTAAGCAAGATCGCATGTCAACCAACACGTCCCGTCACGCTCATAACTTTTCGTGATGTTTGGGCCTTCATGAACTGTGAAAACCTGTACTTTCTCTCTTTTTCTTTTCTTTTTTTTAATCGTAATCAAAGTTTTTTGTATCTTTAATATTACCAGAACTTATTAAAAGCCACAAAAGTTTACGCTCATCCCAAGTCCGCGTGCGGCCGTTTATTAAAACTCCTCCACGTGAGTTGGAGGGCGCTTAAGCGAGCGCAGGTACCAGTGTAACAGTTCAGTGAATTAACTGAGACCGGTAATATTTAGAACTGATGTGTTTGCGTGGCGGCTTAAGTGCCTTAAAATTCTGAAGCCAATATAGTAAAGTATATGTTGTCTTTATTACAATTAACTTTCCTGACTAAAATGTGAACTAATTCAAAGGTGGAAAGAAGGGAAAAAAACAAGCGTCACAAGATGATTTGCCGATTTTGGATCGATCGCCAGCTTTGCAGAGGGAAATGAAATGACCAGGCTTGAACGAGTTGAAGACATTAAGACTACTATCATTAGCTTACAAAAATGATGCATATCTGTTCGGAAGGCATTAACCGCCCAAAGAAATTGTGGTGAAAAACTTGAGTTACCAATTTCAGTAAAGCGACAACGCATACTTTCGTAACCGATTTTTTTGCCTGAGGGCACACGTGCGTGCGGTCACCCTTTTTTGCGATTGTAAGTGATGGCGAGAGTGCTTTTTGACTGTCATGGATGATGGTGGTACTAACATCGAATATGTCAAATTAAAGAGCAATGCTCTTAAACGGTAAACAGGAGAAATTAAGCAATCATCACATCATCCATCGACAAGGTCAACTGCACTGCGTTTTGAGAAGAAGACACTTGTTTTAAAATTGCCAAAATCTTTGGTTTGACGACAGAGATTGCGAGCAAGTTAAGAATGCAGGCTAATATGAAAGTAGTGCCGTAAGACATATCAAATAACTTTAAAATCAAGTAACCACACATCAGAGTACGGAAAGTAAAAAAAAAACAGGTGGTTATCGCGTCATTATCAATGTTGGCATACTAAGCCCAATGTCAAACCATTCTGCGTAACAAATAAACCTTCCAGATTTAAATCGTTCTTTGGTTAAGTTCCTCTGTTTAAATAGAAGAATGTTTTGATGACGTCAAAGAGTAGTTGATCCGAGATTTGATAGTCAGTTTTCTTCCCACTCAACACGCTGAAAGTATGAATGGTATTATTCTCGATATTAACAGTGAGATGTGATGACGGGTTGGTGAGTGGTTCATTTCCACGCGGTGATGTCAATTAACACAATTTAAGTTCGTAAGTAGGCACTTACTATTCGTGACTTTTTCATGACGCTTTCGTGAATTAATAACGCTTTGAATCAATTGAATGCCAGTTTCATTAATAAGTCTTTCTATCAGTTTAGACAAGCAGTTTGTGAGTTCAAAAGATGAACTGGTATTGGATTCTTGGGTGGATTCCATCCACTTTTGCCATCATTGGAAATGGCTTCGTAGTCTATCTCATCTGTACAAGGCGAAACCTCAGAACCGTTCCGAACTGTTTCATCCTATCACTCGCAGTCGCCGATCTTGGCGTTGGCAGTTGCTTCTTTCCCGCTCATTTCATTTGCCATTTTCTTCCGTCACCCTCCCTTCGCAGCGTCGCAGATGACATTGCCGTGTTCATGATTTATTCTTCTACAACTGGCCTTTGCATGATGGCTTTCGACCGCTATTTAGCTATCGTAAAGTCACTCACTTACACAACTTTGATGACAAGAAGACGCGCTTTATATTTGGTAGCGTCATCGTGGCTAGTTCCATTATTGGCCTACTTTGTCCCAGCTCTTTGCACGAGTCTCAATGGATGCAGCATAAATCGGAAGGTCACCGTCGTCGTCTGGACAACCATGTTTGAGTTCATTCCATGTGTTGTGCTCCTACTTGTTACAGTGAAAATAATAACAATAGCAAGAAAACATCACCAGCATTTTGCGAGGATAGATTCTCAGCTGCGCTATAATCAGCCGATTCACAAAGCCCAAAGAACACCTAATTTTTCCTCAGCTCGAGTCATCGTAACAGTAGTGGCAATTTTTCTCATCTGTTATTCACTTGAAGTGTACAGTTCGATTTGTCACTTTACCGAACTATGTAAACTTACTGATGATCTGTCACACGTGGTGTTTTTTCTTGTTGTAATAAACTCAGCCGCGAATCCCATCGCCTATGCCTTGTTTAAACGTGATATTCAAACAGAGTTAAGGAGGAAAGTTTGCAAGATAACACTGAGTGCTGCAACTACAGAGGCTTCCACTCCACTGACAAAGGTTTGATTACATTCAGTATACGCCTCAATAAATTTAATTTAATTGTTCCCTTATGTATTCTGTCAAGTTATTCTCTTATCAAGTTATAATTATTCTCTAATAGATTCTCTGATCAAGTTATCAAGTCTCGCTATGGCAATTCTGCCAAATGTGACGATGTATTCACTGTATATCGATCTGCAATTCGCCTAAAGAAGTTACAAAAGATACTTTAAATTGTGTGAACTATCAGTAAAACAAGATGTATGCCACGGAACCCGCCAATGACGTGCAAGTTTTAGTACGGTAATAGCTTTGATGACCTTATGGCCTAGTAGTATATAGAGAGTCAGACAAATACCACCTGATCCTCAGGCTTTTATTTTCGTATTTTAAACCCCCCACTATAATAAACAAGCTCCCTTTGCTCGCTTTTTTATTAAGTGGGAGCTTTAAAATACGAAAATAAAAGCCTGAGGACAAGGTAGTATTTGTCTGACTCTCTATATACTACTTATTAACTGAAATAAACCACCCAGCATTCAAAACCAACAAAACATCGCGAAACACATCTTGATATCAAAAATTTCTCAAGTATTAAATATACAAGTCATAATGTCTGTAGAAAACATTGAAGAAATTGAACAAGTATTGTTGGATTTACCACTTGTGTATGAGGATCTTTGTAACATGTTCGAAAAAATATGTAAGTTTTATAATCGTAAAATGATTAGTAAAGGATTAGCAAGTGGTTGGAAAGAAATTCATGAGGATATTCTCGATGCGCCGTTTTGTGAAGAGCGACAACGAATCGTAAATGTATGGACGTTTAGAAATCTTTATAATATAAATGCTGAATCAACCGGGGTATGTTCAATTTGTGATGAAAATGGAGTTATTCATCATATCGTTTTTCCATGCAACGAAGAAGTTATTCGTCTTTGGGAAGAGGATGATTAAATATTCTTTCGCGCGCCGAGCCAAGTCTAATTTTAAACATATCGAATGGTCTAATGAACAAGTTTAAACCGGTGACCTTTTTATAACAGACAGCTCATGTGAAACGAAAAAAAAAGGAAGCTAAAAACAATAACTTTTCACGTGCAAAACAAAAGAATACATACCAAATCTCCCTGGCGACTGAAAAAGTATAAATAGCTTTTTAATTTACTTTTCAAACAGTTAGTTGCCAGGGAGATTTGGTATGTATTCTTTTGTTTTGCACGTGAAACGGCTTTTGTCTCAGTGACTATTCACATGATATTTATTTTCAAAATATTTGTGACATAATCTCTTATTTCCAATCGGGGTTTTTCCCAAATTGTGTTTACAGGCGCGTGACTTCGCGGTCCAGTGAAACCTTAATTAATATACACACAGACATGATTACATTAATTCATAATCAAAATATTCATTACCGTCAGTAGACGTTTTGAGACCTATTTTATAAACAAATTGATAAGAATCACCTTCTAGATCTTCAGCAAGGCGTTTAGGAGCCCATACAAGAAATTCATCTCCATTTTTTGTTTTTAAAGTTAAAATAGCTGAAATCCCAAATTTACTTTCCCGGTGTGAAACTTTTTTAATTTTGTATACATCGTCTGAAATATTTCTCCATTTTAAGATTAGCTCTCGAGTCGACGAAGCGACTGAGTGGTGCGCAGGAATGGTGGTGGTTCCCAAAGTAAATGGGAAAGTGCGCATTCGTGTGGATCTAACTAAATTGAACGAAAAAATCCTGAGGCAGTTTCACCCCCTACCTAGCGTAGACCACACATTAGCTCAACTGGCGGGAGCAACTGTGTTCACCAAACTCGATGCAAATTCTGGATTCTGGCAGATTGCCCTATCGCCAGAGTCAGCGAAATTGACCACTTTTATCACCCCATTTGGAAGGTTCTGTTTCAACCGTCTCCCATTTGTAATAAGCTCAGCCCCTGGACACTTCCAAAAGCGGATCTCGCAGGTCTTGGAAGGGACTGAAGGTGCTCTTTGTCAGATGGACGACATCCTGGTCTATGGCAAGTCAGTGAAAGAGCACGATGAGCACCTAGAAGCAACTCTTCTCAAGCTTCAGAAAGCTAACCTTGCCTTGAATGAAGAGAAGTGCGAGTTCTCTCAGCCTTCAGTAGAATTCCTCGGCACTGTCATTGATTCTAAAGGAGTGCAAGTTGACCCCAAGAAAATAGAGGCTATACTGCAGATGGAGACACCTAAGGACCAATCAGAACTTAGGAGATTCCTTGGCATGGTCAATCAATTAAACAAGTTCCAACCCCAAATAGCTGAGCTGTACATGTCTAAGCCACTGAGGGATCTACTGAGTACTAAGAACCATTGGTCATGGAGTGAAGCACAAGATAATGCCTTCTCTGCCTTGAAGAGGAGCCTAACTACAACTCCTACCCTTGCACACTATGACGCAAGACGCCAGACAACACTTAGCTTTCCACTAATGCATCATCCTACGGGCTTGGAGCGGTCTTACTCCAAAAGCAGGACTGAACAGTGGCGCCCTGTTGCATATGCTTCACGAGCCATGAATCCTACTGAGCAGCGGTATGCCCAGATAGAAAAAGAGGCCCTGGCCATAACTTGGGTAAGTGAACGCTTTGTCGACTACCTGATTGGCCTCAAGTACCACATCGAAACTGACCATAAGCCTTTAGTCCCACTACTGAGAACCAAGAACCTAGAGGATCTCCCAGCCAGAATTCAAAGGTTCCGAATGCGGATGATGCGGTTCAGCTACACCATTTCGCACGTACCTGGAAAATCCCTGTGCACAGCAGACGCTCTGTCGCGAGCACCACTGGCCAGACCTTTAAATCACGGAGAGAAGAAGTTGGAGACCGATGTCCAAGCTTATGTTGACTCGATCGTTAAGTACCTTCCTGCTACAGAGAGTCGACTGGAGGAGCTTAGGTCCCAACAGCAGCAAGATGAAGTCACAAGGCAGCTGATGACTTACTGCACTGAAGGATGGCCGGACAGATTCCACCTTCCTGGTCCTCTCAAGCCTTAAGCAGCGCTTATTAAATTATTTTCGGTAAGAGTGCGGCGCTTATTCGAGTAGCGGCGCTTAATCGATCATTTACGGTATTAGGTTCATATTCAGTTCACTGCTATACATGGGTAAAGACGATGAAAATAAACCAGTTAACATAAGGATTGTATAAGGGTGAACACGTCCAAACAAACGCCTTATCTTTTACATTTCTCTTCTTGTATTTTTGTTATATCGCACCACCTTTCTTTTCAGTGAGTTCCAATAGCCGTCATCTTTCCGACCTGACGCATGGTGAAATAATGTACTTCTTTTAACAGAATTATTTTTAAAAATTATACAGAAACTGTGACCTTTTTAAACCTTTTCTTTTTTATTTCAGTTAATTTTGGAACAGAAAAGAAAAAAAAAGGTACAAAACGACCCCGGCAGGACTCGAACCTACAATCTTCTGATCCGAAGTCAGACGCCTTATCCATTAGGCCACGAGGCCGAGACAATTTTTGTTGTCTGCAAGATTTATCCTATTCTGTCCCTTTTCATCCCCAACAATACTGATCAGTCCTAAGCATAGTTACTCGAGGGACTGGTTATGAAACCTTGCAAGTTTCAAAGGCCATAACAAAGGTGCTGTAATTTATGTTGAAAGTACTAGGACCGTGCACAATCTTTTGTTTTAGGTTCACACACTATTATATTTAATAGCTGAATAACTTAGCTGTGACAGTTTTATTGGTTAGTTGCTCATGTAAAATTCAAAACCTATTGTTGTTTGTGCACGGTCAAGGCTAAAAACGGTAACAAAAACATAAAACAAAGGACTTTGCTGACCTTCATAACCAGATTCTTTTATTAACTATGTCCTAAGAATAGACAAGAAAAGTTAACTCAACATTATTCGGGATCACTCAAAAAGGTGGCCAAACTGACGTGTTAAACAAGTTGAACATTAATATATGAAATGAACTGAAATTTGAACTGCGGATAAAGATGGAATTATATGCAGAGTATCGCAGTGAAGGTGTTTCAACTTAAGTAGTTGAAAAGAAGAAACCTGAAAAAATTCAGGCTTGAACGGGAATCGAACTCATGACCTCTGCGATACCGGTGTAGTGCAAGTTGAATCGGAACGATATTGAACGGCTGGTGTTGAATGGAATGTTAGACCCGTTTGTCGGGAGCCTAATTAAAAAAAATAAGCCTCAAACGAACTATAGAACAATTTATTTAGTGAATCAGAGTGCCTGATGGCCCGCTGCAAGGTCACACCCGGCCATTGCTTCCAATTCTGTCCATCATCCATACTCTTCGTTGCTCACTTACTCAAACTTGGAAACCGATTCCCGTTGATTCCTCTCATGTGCTTGAGGTATTTGTGACATCCAGCCTTTCAATTAAGGGCACAAAAAGGGGAGCACAGACGCTGCGAGCAGGATTCGAACCTGCGCGGGGAGACCCCATTGGATTTCAAGTCCAACGCCTTAACCACTCGGCCATCGCAGCGGACGCTAACTTCGTTCTAAAAGAAAACTATTAGCTTTGACCGATAATCAGTGCATACAATAACATATGTTGTTGTTACCATGAAGATATATTAACAGGAGAACACTTTTCTCAAAGCGAAGCCTTATGAAATCCCGTTCATATGAAAATGAGTTCTGTTTGGAAGTGAGGAAGCTAAAGGCAATTCGAAAATACTTTACCTTTCTTCGCCGATAGATAACGTTCGATAAGCAAGAACTGTCGATAAACATACATAGCAAACTGTTTCGAGCGGGAATAAGAATCAATCCTTATTTTACATTCAGTAGCCACATTCTTAGAAACTAAGAGGATCATAACTACCGTAACTATACTGTAAGGCATTTTATTTTAATTTAAAAGAATTACGACCAAACAAGTAAAGAGTTGTTTTAGTAACATTCCTAAGTTAAACTTGGATTAGAGACGAGCTTAGTGGTATCATGTCTTGTCGAATACTGAAGCCACTAATCAAATTGATGTTGGAGTCGACCCTTGTTGCCTTCCCTATTTGCACGCACTTTTCAGTAATTGTGATACGCAACATTCCGTTCTTTCAAATGGTCTTTTCTTTGTACGTAGTTTCTGCTAATATTAATGTGTTAGCGTGATTTTCTAAGGTGTTTCACTCAGTACTGCAGCCGGAGCTGCGATGGCCGAGTGCATGGTTAAGGCGTTGGACTCGAAATCCAATGGGGTATCCCCGCGCAGGTTCGAATCCTGCTCGCAGCGTACCGTTTTTGTCACATTTTTCCTTCTTGTGCATGTTTCAACCCGAGTTCGTTAAATTTAACACAGGAAGACCGCTAAGATCAGACGCTGATGTTAGGTTCAACTTGGGCGTCAGGAGATACGCCACAAGATAAGGCGATTTTATGGAACTGCTCCTGATCAATCGGACCATGTTTATAATATTGCCGCACTTCTAAAGTATGAATGACCAATGTTTTCCAACTGGAAATTATTTCATTTTACCATTAGGTGCTTGAAGATTTATACATCCAACTTTTTTTTTTAAAGAATGCAACTAATAAGTAACCTGAACGTTTACGTTAAAGGTGGACACTGCACAACTTACAATTCCCTGTGATCCATTAAACTCCAGGGCGGCATTAAAGGAACGAGGATTCTAAGGCAGGGTGAGGAGTGTGGCAACAAAATGCCCTTTTGAGTTGATTGCTAAGTAATGAGTGCTGGGTGCAACCTGCTTGGACCCCGGAAAAAGAATCTGTCATAGATTTGTAATCAAGTTTGGCATAAATATTCAACAAGTCATGTTGGGTCTAAAATTGCAATAAAAATGGGGGGTCACCGTGCTCGTTTTAGTGGTATACTGCTGACGAATACAGTGTTTAAAGGCATTTTCGGGCAATAAACGCGCGAAGCCAATATGCTCAATATTTCAACTGCAGATTGATATTTCATGTATAGGTTGACTTTGTACATATGTTTAGTCATCAGTGCTGTACAAAACATGGCTGAAAAGCTTCAAATTTACTGGAAACTCAAAAAGTAGACAGTGACGAAGGTAGATTGATGTGCGGTCCTCTACCCTAAATGGCTTTTTTCGTAGGGTTTTGTTCAACTGTGCAAAATCTGATCATAGATTTTTGCCAACTTTTTAAATTTGCTTTGGGAACACTGCCCTGCTTGAGTTTATACAATAAGAAATGGGGGTCACCGTACTCTATTAGGAGAAAACGACCATTTATTTCTCTAAACAACTCAGTTTTCATAGAAAACCTACCAAGTTCCGAAAGTGCGCGCGCTGGTGGGCGCGCTAATCACGCAAAAAATGATGCGCAGAAAGGATGCGCAATGCAATTGAATAGAATCACCTTAAGTGCTCTGCCACAATCGACAGGAAGCTCGGGTACCACAGGGAGCAGCAGAGACAGTGGGGAAAGGGGACAGGGAGGGACGTAAGAGGTAGGAGATCCACATGAGAGGGGTAGGTAGTGTTTCTAGTTCCAGGTACTTTTTTGTAAGCTAAATGTATGTTTTGGCAATATTTGAGGTGTTGTTTCCTAACTAGTTCTTGTGAAAGCTATAAAATATTCACGTATTCCAACAATGTACACCTTGTGAATATCAGTTTTATATTGCTCACAACAAACTGCTTATTTGTTTTAGTTGTTTTGTTTGCAATACTTCAATAATCGCCGCTAGCAGTAACGTCAGATGACAAAACCAACATTGTGAAGGGAGGCAGGGGTGTTGGCAATTGCAGAAATGTGGGGATGTCTCAAAAATGTTGATGAATGTTGTAGCTTTCCACCCTGACTTTAATTGGAGTTAAAAGCTAGTGTTAGGGCTAGGGCTATGGTTAGGGTTATGGGTAGGGCTAGTGCTAGTGCTAGGGTTAGGGCTAGGGCTAGGGTTAAGATTAGGGTTAGGCTATGACTAGAGCTAGGGTTAGGGCAGAAACACAAATCAAAACACCATGGCAGCAATTTTATGAGTTTTTATTTCATTTTTCTCAGTTTTACAGCTCCTAAATTTCGGCTTTAGTTTTGCTAATTTGATAAACCGACACAGCCATCATAAATGCACAGCCCACCACACAAACAGAGGATGGTAAGCCTGTGGGTTAACATGACAAGCATTTCAAGCAAACACCCTTAGGTTTTGCACACTTTCGGATGATTTCTAGCTGAAAACTACCGTTTCGTCGTGTAAATGGGAATTCATAGGCACGTGCGGGGAGGTTGTCTCAGCCCGCTTATTGGAAGTGACATGCCAAGAATTTTACTGATTTTCCTGATGAAATGCGAATGCATGTGGCATGCGAATGTTTTCTGTTTCAATAGCATCGTTTACGGTCAGAGATCGTTGGTGTAATTCAGTATGGGTAAAACAACCGAGGAAGGAGATGTTGTCCGTAACACTGTAATTAGCCTCTCTCCTCCGCAGAGGCTCAAAAGGGTTTTCCGTGCGGAGAGAATCCCCTGAAAAAGTGAGTGCAGGCGTAAAAGTAGGTGGTATGCGACGAGGGGAGCCTCTACCAGAAGCCACGCGCAATATGGCTGCCTTCCGGGGGAGGCATTTTTTTAAATGTCTATACCTGGGGTGGTGTGCGTACTTTTGCTCCTGTCGGTAAAATGGCGGGTATGGGTGCGAAGTTCTTCGGGTTGCATAATGTTGACGAATTACTCACGAAAACGTTTCTAAATGCTTGGAAATCGCTCAAAGTTTGCTGCCCGCACGACGACTGTGTTTCGAAAAGGCTTTTACTTTGTCATGATGGGCTAAATCTGATCACCATTTCAGCAGGTAATATTCCCGAGTGTCGTGTAGCGAAGAACAGCGAAGGCACGGAAACGATTTACTGAGAAAACTTCTGGCAGCTGAGACTCTGCATAACCTGTCAATTCTGTTTCAAAAGAGACTAGAACAAGTAAGCTTAATCTTTATCACTGCGTATTTTTTTCCATTCTGCAGAAGTGCGAAATGAACCGGAACTTGACATTTGTATCTCGTAAATTAATTACGCTGGGACTTGTTTGGAAATACCTTTCTTTGATAGTATTAAGATGCAGTAAGCTTATAGACTTAAGTCTTTGGTAAATAAGCTTAATATTTACAGTATTAAAAAGAGCTATAGTAATTTTTTAATTGTACCATTGCAGTTTATTTAATCTTACTTATCGTCCTCAATCTTAAATCTGTCTTAGAGATCTGATCCAATACTGAAAATACTAAGTTAAGCTTATTTGAAAAACAAACAAACAAGCAAATCAAGCATATCCCGTTGTCATTTTGTTTTACATAATACCGGTTATTGTAGATTGAGTACTCCCCTGATTTTCTTTTTAAATACCGAAATTTGCCCACTCTGCCTATGACTAGTCATTGAACCTCTTTAAATTCCTTATTCAGATCAGTTGACAGTAAGCTCTTTTGTCCCTGTACCTTCAAATACAGAATATCCTATGAAGGGATCAAGTACCATTTCTCAACTTTACTTTTCCTTCAATTTTACTGGTATTTACTAAAACTAATTATTGGGAATACGTTTGATACCATTTGATTATTGTAGAGTCAAATGAAAAAGTGTTATAGCATTGATGTGAGTCAATGTGAGTCACTAATGACAGCCCTACAATGAGGAAATGGGTTGTGACTTTATTGTCATAAATAGCCTTTCACTACAGTCAGACTTACTCGAACCTAGCCTGAGCAAACAGCCGACGTTTCACGAGGTCGCCGCTTTGAGCCCTCGCAAAACGACGTCTGAGTAACGAGCGCGGAAATTCCATACTGATGACGTGACACTACTCTGATCTTGGTAGTGCTTCTGATTGGTTGAAAGAAAATTCCTATTTCTGATTTCTTTGAGATCTCATCTCAACAGCAACGAACGAGAACTGTACAGAAAAAAAAGCTGACTTTCACTACGTTTGGAGGTGTCAAATTTAGTGAAGGCCGAGAAATCCATCGTTGTACGAGAAAACGACAAGGATGTACGAGAAAACGACCAACTTCTGGCAGAGGTTCGCCGCCCAATGGATCTTTCGGTTTACGCGCCTGCACTCACTTCGCACAGCGGAAATCTAATGACGGCTCACCGAACCTCTGCGGAGGGGAGAGGTATTTAGCTTCTCCTTTACATCATGAAATAGCAATAGTACCACAAAATTCCACCATGTACACATGTTCAACGTTAACGTCCAATACTAAAGTCGTTTAAGTTTAACTGCCAACCAATCTACTGACACGCTCAGTAGCTTTAGTGTTTCTCCTTGTATGCGTTCTCTGCAGGAGAGTTTTCGTACCTTATTGTAAGGAAACACAAATTTGGCCGATAAAAAAATTAGACACGTGCCAGTGAAATTCACTAGAAATCTATCAAGATCTATTTTTGAGTTTGTGTACTGTTTAATACTTAATGGTAACAGTATGCGTTATCCTCTGAAATTCCAAACTTCGTTGTAAACTATTAATAGGTGGTATGCAACTGAATGGTAGGAAATGCGTTGAGACATCCTTAGATAGAGTACAAAAAGGTCAGCAACTTTCAAATTCTGACGCAATGTAGTGTGTTTTAAAATGTTCATTAAAAAGTTAAAAGCCCTCGCTGCGAGCAGGATTCGAACCTGCGCGGGGAGACCCCACTGGATTTCAAGTCCAACGCCTTAACCACTCGGCCATCGCAGCTATTCCGAGGTAACTTCGCTAGTTATAATTTCCTTTTTTTTTTTGGAATAACAAACAAAAGGTTTGCTCTCCTTTTTTAAACGTGACAATGTTTTTTATTAGTGTTACGCGTTTCTTATTGGCTGTTGGCACACAAATACTTAACAGCATGGTAACGGTTGCTAAGTATGTTAATGGTGAAAGGTGTTGAACAGTGTATGACTTGAGCGCGGGAACAGAGCAAGTCAGGTTTTAATGGCATTAAAGGAGATTCTGAAAAAAAAAATAAGGAACAAAGTGAATATTGAATCTTTTAATAGCGAAATAACGCCAGAAAGTACCCGGCTATACTTAGATAAGTTGTGCGAGGAAAGGTAAATTTTTTAATTTAATCATCGGTTTAGGGTGATGAAAGTAAGGACATACAAGTGAATTCATCTTTAATATAATTATAATTCCCATACAAACTATACTTAAACTGAGGGTAACCGAGCAAGAGTTTAAATGGCATGAAGGAGCTTTTGAACAAGTGATGGGCATAAAGAAAGGAAATGTCAATCAGCTGTTCGTAAGTTTCTTTTCCCTCATAACCTACGTATGATGAGTTTTGATACCCTTGAAGCCTGTCTGTTTTGGCAATAAGTTCGAAATTTGTGTTCACTTCTTAATACCTTATCAAAAACTGTTATATCTACGAATTATAATTTAATGCGCCCTCCTGATTCGCCAATAAGATATCAATTACCCCGCTTTCGAAGTTATTCTTTACAATTGCAATTCATTTTAATATTGATATCATTAAGGTGGGTTGCCTTAGATTTTTACTAGTTGTTTCTGAACTTTAACTACGTATAGCTGTGATGGCCGAGTGGTTAAGGCGTTGGACTCGAAATCCAATGGGGTATCCCCGCGCAGGTTCGAATCCTGCTCACAGCGTCCAATTTTTGTAATATTTTACCGCGTTTTTCCTAGCCAACAGATGAATTTGGTTGTGCGCACAGCATAACGTTAAAATTTGCATCAAGTGGCCTAATTTGACCAGCCACAAATTCTATTATTATTTTTTTATCATGCAGAAGCTTTCCGATTCTCAGTTACTACTAAGGTACTGATGATAGAGTACATTGATGAAAATCTCTGATTGTTTAAGAGCAATGGTGTAAAGCGATTAAGGCTTTGGATTTGAAATCCAATGGAAAAAGAATCCTGCTCGCAGTGGTGTCTGCATTTTTAGCTAAAAGGATATTTTCTGTTTAATTTTTGGAAGGTAGTTTATCTTTTTTTGCCAAAGGGTTAAAAAGTTACCTATACTGCTGTTTCACCATCAAGCCTCGTTTTCAGAGTAGAAACTTGTGTATTTTACCACGAACAAAATCCTAAAGCAGCAAAAATTAAAAGAATATCCACGTGCAACGTGTCGGAGGATGAGAATAATTTAGTGCAAGCGAGGCTTGGTGGTGAATTTTGGGCAAGTGACGTCATCATGCATATGGCCTATTACTTTCGTTTAGACTTTAGGACAAGACTATCATGTCCACCCTATCTCTCACTATCCACCTGTATAAATGGGTATCGAAAAACCTTTAGAGAATCCTAAAGAAATGCTTTGGGTAGTCTTGTGGTGGACTAGCATCCCGTCCGGGGGGGTTTCACGCTAAACAGAACTAGCACGCTAAGTGGACTAGCATCCCATTCGGGGGGGGGACGCTAAGCGGAACTAAGCATCGGCTTTGATAAGCCACCTGGCTCATTAAATCCGCTGGATTTGGCAAGGACTGAAACTTAACTTGTCTTTTGTCCAATAATTCCAAGTTACATTCCACGTAAGTCTGCTCAATAGTCCTCAATATTGTCTGTCTCCACTCAGTTGAATATATTGTGATTTGAGCTTGAGAAAAATACTGAAAACAGGTGGGTTACTTGAACGCAAGTGCCCTTCAAGTACACTTGAGTCCACGTGCACTTGGAGTGCACCTAAAGTGCACTTTGAATGTAAAAGATAAACGCTCATAATCAATACCAAAGTGAGCTAATTCGCTGGCACTCCGCTTGTACTGTACTTTGAATAAATGTTGCTCTTAATTTGCGCGCGCTTTTTTAAAAGATGTATTAGTGGGTTCTGTTTTATCTGGTTATGCACCAAGCCTGTAAAAGGACCAGCCTTTCTTCGTAAACCTGTTCCACTCACCCTCCTCTCATAGCGTCGATGACTGGCCGAGAGTTTCCGTTTTGGTGAGCTTAGTTGCAGACGGCTCGTCCTAACGACTTGAATGGCAATATTGTCAAGTTTGATAAATCGAAGGGACGAAATCTGGCAAGAACGTCATGCTAGCCCACATATAAGGCACTAATAACACTACAATCCTATATGAATATATACACCAACTGATTAACGCACCTACCTCCACTAACACACACTTTCCTTCACTTGTACTCACTTTCCTTCATTTGTACTCACTTCCCTTCACTTGTACTCACTTACCTTCACATTAGTGCCTTATATGTGGGCTAGCATGACGTTCTTGCCCTATATGTGGGCTACCATGACGTTCTGGCCCGAAATCTACATTAAGGTGGCTGTGGATTCCACTTGCCATTGATCCTGATAACTGAGCTATAGGAGACTTCTGCATTCATTTCATTTATCCAAGTCGCCTTTTCATTCATCATCTATTATTTCTCACATTTTTGCTGACATTAATTGAGCCTTTCTGTCTAGGAAGTTTTGTGTCTAAATGGCCTAGCTCACCACGCGTTCCCCGTACTAGCGCAATAGTAGAGCATCTAACCGGCTCTTCGGAGGGCAGGAAATCGACTCCCGTTTGGATGGATCGACTTAGAATTTTTCTGAGTAGTAAAACTGACTTTGAGAACGCGCAGTTCATTATTTCATTTCACAGAAGTTCGCACCCATTTCTTAGGTCTTCCAAGGTTAATTTGGATAACCTATTTTGTCCTTTACAAGATGTAGTTTGTATTATCGATTTCGATGTTTTTGCTTTTACCACACTGACGTTGTTCTTGTTTCCCAGATTGCACTTTTCACATGTTGGGCACTACCCTCGGACTTATAAAGGGAAGGGAGTAAGTGAAACACACCACCCGTAGGGTTTTCTTATAAATTTCCTTGCAAAGGACTTTTATCAGCAACGTACCTGTTGTTTTCAATAGCAGTACGTATGTTTTAAATTCAAAAATCCAACTATATATAGTTGCATTTTTGAATTAATGATAATAATAATAATAATAATAATAATAATGATAATAATAATAATAATAACAATAATGTGACTTTCCACTTTTTTCAGGGAAAAGTAGAAAATTCTGACAGCAAGTGGCAAAGCCGGTTTGTTTTGAGTAAAATCCAACGTGGCCGCTATTTTGGAGGACGTCACTGGGCCTCAACAGCCCATGTAGTTCATCCTGATAGAGTACATCACATGCCACCTATTAAAGATAAGACCTCCCGGAGTTTGTGGCATTGGCAGGTGTTAAAACAAGAAAATCTCCTTTACAAAATGCAGGTATGACCTTTTTGGTTATTTGTACGTGTGTGTCTATCAAGCGAATGACGTCAGCAGATATTGCTATTGATTTGTCTTCAAAAAAGACTTGAAGCGACTTTTGCTTCTCTAACGTAACAAAGTGTACTAGCCTTGCATGTTAAAAAAATTTCCTGCGTATAGATTCTATTTCTGACGTCATCTGAGGCGGTTATGTCATCTTATCTTAACGTAAATACCTCTCAATAAAAGAAACTAGAAAAATTTAATAATAAGGCTGTCAAGCGAAGAGCAAGTAAAAATATTTCGCAACAGGGCAAGAAAAGCAAACAATAAACGAAAAGGAAGACAGCTAAAACATCTCATAAAATTCACCCTGGTTGAAACATCGAATTACATACTGCAACGGCTAACAAGACTAGCCAACTGGGTTGTTGGTTGGATTTTTAGCTTGCTATCTCTGATTGGAAATGGCTTCACACTCTTCTTAATCACCACAAGACGCCGACTCTTCACCGTACCCAACTGGTTCGTGCTCTCTCTGGCGGTCGCAGATTTCCTTTTCGTCTCGTGCTACTTTCCAGCATCGTTTTTCTGTAACTTGGTCTTCCATTGCAACCGTGAGCAGCGGATCATGGTGGCATCCATTTTCATGTATGCTTCCATCACAAATTTAGTCGCCATGACTATTGATCGGTACATCGCCATTGCTTATCCACTGAGGTGTGTTTCCTTGATGACCAACAGACGCGCTTTGGCTATAATTTTATCAACATGGGTATCTTCAGCAGCCCTTGCAGTAATTCAGTACTTTATAGAGAGTACAGCATCGAAAAGCACGCGTTGGATTTTTGAAATAACGCGAATTGTGGCCATGGAAATAACACCAACTGTAGTGTTAGTCATTTCCACAGTTTGCATGTTAATGATAAGACGAAGGCACCAGCGACAGGCTGCCATTCAAGTTTCTCAATTACTCTACAACAAATGGAAAGGACGAACAGGTTGTCACTTAAAACTGTCAAGAAAGAGAGAATTGTCATCCGTTCAAGTGATATGTGTTGTCGTTTCCGTTTTCATTGCTTGTTATGCTGTGAATATTTCGCTGTCATTTTGCATTGGTCTTGAATTGTATGATCCCCCAAGGCCGGTTCGCGACCTTCTCGGCATCCTGTTAATTTTAAACTCATTAGTAAACCCTTTTGCCTACGCTTTCCTGAAAAGTGACATAAAAAGAGAGTGCAAGGTGCTCTTATGTCGGAAATTAGAAGGAGGCAAGGAAAAATAACTGTCAACTCAGTTTACACTCCAAGACGTGATAATTAAAAAGTGGAACGTGTTTTATCGCTGAGTTTATTTCCTTCTGCTTTAAATTACACCTTCAGTCTCTACCCTTCATATTTATTTATTATTATTTATTTATTTTTTTTGCTAATACGTAGACTTAATTTTATTATCAAGGGTGCAGTTCGGTTGAATAGTACGTTTTTGTTTTTAGCATTTTTCCTTTCTTATCTCTTTGATGTTGCATAAGTAGCCTCCCAGGTAGTGGGAAACCTCATGAATCTTAATGAAGAATCTTTCTTTTGATTTTTGGAATGGCTTTCAAGAAGAAATTGGAAGTGTGGTTGACAAATGTTTAGGAATATTTAGAAAATTACGATTTTTAAGGTGATTGGAAATAAAGGAAGCCTATAAACTAATGGATGGACATCAGAGCCGTCTGCTGACTAAAGTGATCTCGTGTGGTTGCGGTTTGAAAAAAGGTCGTGCTCTTTTGTTTCTTTTTTAATATTCTTGTATTTCAAAAGATTTGACCAGACTACACCATTTTATCTTAAATCGAATAAAATTGTCTCAAGACCACTACTAAATGCAAATCATTGAAATTTGTTTTTGTAACTTTTTCCCGCTCAAAGAAGATGAATGTAAATTGGTTTTCACGAACCGCGGTGTCAAGTGTTTCCAAAAGGGAATAATTGTTCAATAAATTAATTTTTCAATAAATTTAAAGAGTATTCATAGCGTCATTACCACTATTGGATTGAGGTGATTCCAAAGTACTTAATCGTGTTGATATTGCAAATTCGAGCCAGCAAATTGAAAAAGGTTCACTGAAGACAAATCAAGTGAACACACAGCGATTTCTTTTAACACTCAACTTCCTTGTTCTGCCTCTTTGTTTCTGTTGAATACATAAAACATAAAATAAGCCTGAACAAATACAACAATTGAGGGTGTTGCTGCACTTAATCAGACTTTAATATTTTTCTTGACTTACACGGTTGTATTAATATCTCTCCCGAATCGAAACAATTGTTGTCTTTAAAACAAAAACTTTATTTTCGAAAAATTTCCTATTGAAGTGACTGGCGGCATGACAGTAAGTTTAAAGCTTCACGATCGTGGATAGTTGGAAAAAACTGAACCGTGATAACCCTCTGACGTTTTTCAATCGCTTGAGTGTGTTTATTTCCTCGACAACACTTCTTTAAACAAAATTTCGCCTTGCAAACACTGTGGACAACGATTCTTTGAAACTTTGAAATTTTGGACAACCAAAATACTAATTGATCCTGAAAGGCGTTGCAAAACGGCAGTACAAGGATATTACGGGACCTGTTTTGGCTCCTTGAGGTGAGAATCTCATTTTCTTTAGTATTCAAGATAAACAAGCATGGAGCTATTGGTGTCGTCTAAATCCAGTTTCTTCGCGCTTCCTAGGTCGACGTTTAAATAACGTCAATTTTAGAAGCTTTCTACGTCGATATTACGAAGATGACCCCCAGTTACATGGCTATCGGGTGGATTCTAACTTCTACAGCAATCATTGGAAATGGATTGGTTATTTTTCTCATTATGGCTACAAAACAACTGCAGACGTCAACAAACTGGTTTGTCCTGTCTCTCGCAGCGGCCGATTTCTCCTTTACCATCTTTTTCTTCCCTGTCGCGTACTTCTGTGAGACAACTTTCTTCTGTGACAACGAGCTTAGTGAGCTTCGTGGAATTTTGGCATGACAATTTGCAATCATCTCCATCGCGAATCTTTGTGGAATGGCTGTGGACCGATATGTCGCTATTGTGACTCCGTTTAAGGACGGTGGCCCCTATTGCTAACGCGCACATTTTCTGCGCATCGCGCGTTCATACAGGAATCGCGCGATCGCGCGATTCCTGTATGTGCAGTGGTGCGAAAATAAAATTTTAGGTGTATTGAGTTGTTGTTTTTGTATTTCGCTTCCGCTGTGGGAGTGTTGACCCGCAAATGGGGAACGGGAAACCATAAACGGAATGGTAGGTTAATGAAAGAATCCGGGCCGTCGAAGCGCCAGTGCTTGCACGACAAAAAACAAACATCGACACCGGCTTCCCAAAACAAGTGAAACAAGGAACGTAGCGCGGAAGGGACGAAGTTGACTTGGCGAAAAGGTGGACGAACAGTGGATCTCGGCGTGTTAGCTGAACAGACTTGTTTTTCAGAGGATATCTGGAAAGCGACCTTCTGAAAAGACCACGAGAGCGTCAACCTTTCGGTTAAATTCTCAAATCCTTCGCTTCCACTTCCACGGTAAAGAAAATTACCAATTTGATTGTGGATTTACATATTATAAGAATTGTTTAATTGAGAGACTTCCTATGTTGAAAGTGATATTCTTAAAATGTTAAAGCAAATGATCGAATGGAATTGCTTCCGAGTAATTTTTTAAATCTTTGGAACAAAATAATACAGCAACTGATCGCGAGTTAAATCACTTTGCCGAATAACACTTCGCAGGCGAAAAACTTGTGCCATTTTCCTCCATAATTTACATGTGCTTGGAAGCTTTCAAAAACCTTTTTTGGGTAATTTTTGCCGGTAAACTGCCAGATGCCGCCGGTAGCAATACTATTTATTTTAGCAAAGTTGTTTGATGGTTGACAGAACTTAACAGCCAGCAGGATGCATACGAATCAGTAAGAAATTCGTTTTTACATTGACAAATCTGTCAAGTCGCTACCGGCAGCAAGTTAAAATGGCATTATTAGAGCAACTGTAGTTTCACGAGTACTCTCCTTGAAGTTAATTAGCTTTCCAAAGAATGCTGGAAGAAGAGCTGCCCGTGAAAGTTGTGCTGAAGTCTTGTTTTTGAAGAAAAATAGGTCAACTTCACCGTTTCCTCAGCGGTCCGCATTCTGTTTTTGCCTTTATGTTTTCCCATTGTCGTTTTTCATCTTTTGGCGAATAACGACTGAAATGTACTGTATTTTAGGGGCCAATGAGTTGAGAAGAATCTTTACAAACCACAAATGCACTCCAGTGTATGAGTGTTTAGCGTGATCAGGATAAAAACGCAGAACAATTAGTAGAAAAGTACGAAGTTTTATGATGGCATGGCCTTCCTCTCTCTCTTTTAGAATGCTTTTAAAACAGTGTTTCAAAATGAAAGTCGTAAAAAGAACTGTCTAGAGGACAAATTTGAAGCAAACTACTTGTCTAGATTGAAACTGTGTCTCACCTAACGCGAAAACCGAAAGTTTCAGACACTTAGGCCCGGTTCAGACGCCGTACCTCTCATGTGCCGTACCAAGTAGTACACAGTTATTGGGCAGTGGAACGGTGTCCAAATCAGTTTTTTTCGACAGACTTCAATTACGCAAGGTAAAATCTCGGGGTAAGGCAAAGCGCGCCGCTTAATACAACCTTGGAGCAAAAATGTATTTGGTACGGCACATGAGAGGTACGGCGTCTGAACTGGGCCTTACGAGCAGTATTGTATTTCAGATCTTTTGCAGTGAAATAATCACTCCTATTTTTAAGGTACTAACATGTTGTCATTTCCACAAGGGAAAGGAAACGTATCTAAGGCTTACATCTGATGAAAAACCTTTCCATTTGTAATTTGTTCGTAAGAGATTAGAAAGAGTCAAAAGCGTAAACAAATTGTGAAGCAACTTCTTGAAAGAAAAACAAAAGCGGCACTTAACTGACCTGCCCGATAGTCTATGAAATATTAAAAGAAAACCCACCTCCTCTCGGTCTGGAAAAATGTCGATAGCTGTTATAAACTGCAGCAACCGATGGAATGAAATCAGGTTGACCTGCTGAAGTAGACGAGTAGCCGATTTTGATAACTCCACTGAGCGATCTAGCCGAATGAGAAGGAACAAATCGAAAACTTGACGAGAAATTTCAACTTTTGATTACAGCTAGATTAGTTCGCTTCAGAGCTACAGATTCCGATTTAGTGGCATTTCGTGTTTAATATTTGTCAAGATCCGAACACGATGAAAACCCAAAACAATAAGTTATATTTAGCTGCTGTAGATAAGCGACGTTTCTAGTTCATTCAAACAAACAGCCAAAAAGTCTGAGATGATTTGACATGCCTTGACAGTTAAATGACAGAATATTGAAACATTGTAAAAACCAAGGAACACGGCGCAAGAAGAAAATATTTCATGCAGACAGTTTGAAGCTCGAAAAAAATTAATAACAACAGTAGTGTGACTTTCGAGTTCGGATTGTTGTGAAGCAATTCGCGGGAAAATTTTGCTAAAATTTGCGGCGTTGTGCAAACACTTTCGAAAGAACATCGCGCCCGAAACTAGCCCCGCAAAATTTTGGACCCGAAGAGTTTTCGGGTTTTTTCAGAAACGAACACCAGCTTATTTATGGGAGCTACAGGGTTTGGCTAGCTAGCCTGGCTATATATATATAACAGGCTTGGTCTGACCCCACTGACAATTTGCAGTAGCCTTCTAGAACTTCCAAGCATGTAAACAGCAATCAAGATTCTCGCTGCACAACATTCATTGAACAATGAAATCGCCTAACGGCACTCCGTTATAGTATGTTCTTTGATAAGGCAATTGTAAAATCCCCATACAGTTGGCAGAGATAAAATCAATCGATGTTTTACGGGGATTTTGCTTTGCTGCATCCTTTCACCACGCGTCCGCTCCGCCTTCATCGATTCCCAGCATACATCACTTCGACTTACATTTTATTCCCCACCGGGGAGGAGAGCGTCAAGAAAATCGTCACTGATGGAAAACATGTCGTGCGTGAGTTAGGAAAAAGTGAAGTTAACTTTTTAAAATGCACGGTTACCCCTAGTTTTTATGTAATCAATCAAAAGCAGGACAACTGTTCGGTATTGTGAAATACTTTTTTCTCAGAAGAAAAACCGTCTGTCAAAAGTAATTTTACAAAACGTTCCAATCTACTGGGTCAAATAATGGCCCGCCAAGAACAGGAAATTCGCATATAGAATTCGGCAGCATGTTGAGAATTGTATCTTTGTTATTCATTACAAAGCACCTATCAGTTTAGACCTCTTCATCTCCTTCTTAAGTCAAATAATGGCTATCTTTTATTTGAAAAAGTTATTTTTCCTAATTTTTTAAAAATGCTCAATCAGCACTTTTTTTTACCATATTTGGGCCTAATTATCTCTGAAAAATGCACGGTAACCCCCCATTTTCTTTTTGGATTTTAACAGCCTTAGGTACGAGGAACAAATCCCACATGGGGACAAATAAGAAAAAATGCCTTCCTATTAGGGGCCACCGTCCTTAAATACGTTAGATTCATGAGCTCAAACCGTGTGTTCTTTCTCATTGGAAGCGCCTGGGGTCTACCCCTTCTACTTTATTTACCACCTAACTTATACATTCACTTTGCGGGCGCAAATGAAAAATTCAACTTCTTTTACAAGTCATCTCTGGGGTCCTTTTTGAGATATTGCCCTGTGTGTTTCTGTTATGTGGCACAGGACGGATTTTGATCATATCGAGAAGTCACTACCGGCAAACAGCGGTCGTCAATGCCCAGTTACGTTACAACCAACCAAATCTCAGAGCTGTCAGAGCGCAGTTTTCTGCAACTCTCATCAGTGTAGTAGTTGGACTTTTCATTTTGTTCTACATGATGGATGTGTTTGGTTCAGTTTGCTATTATTTTGACGTCTGTGAACTGACTGAGGAGTTTCATTGCATAAGAAAGCTGCTGCTGATTGCAAATTCAGTGGCCAACCCTTTTCCTTATGCTTTTATAAAGAGAGATATCAAAAGAGAATATATGAAAATTTTTTGCTTCAAAAAACGAAATGATAAGAGTTAAGGGAACTTTAAAAAAGTACAAATGCAGGTTGACTTTAGCTATTTCTTGAAGAGAATATGATTAAAATTTGTAGTTGAAGTTTACCCAACACAGGCTGTGAATATACGAGATTTAAAAAGCTAATTCTTTGTTGGCAACTTTGAAAAATTAATTATGCATACACTATAGTTTTATATTCGTTTTTCACGGCATAAAGTTAGCCTCTCAGCTTGAAATAAAACAAGGTTTCACAGCTTTGTTGGGGGGGGGGGGAGGCTAGCTGAACGAAATGCTTACCGCTGTTGTCGTTCAGCTACTGCCCCCACCCGACAAACCTTTGCCACCTTGTTTTGTTTCAAGCGGAGAGGCTGAGTTCACGTCGTGAAAAACAAATATAGCTTGGACCGATTTTTGAATAGGACGCTATAGTTTATGCATATTTTATGCAACATTAAAAATATTCTTTAAACAATATCGTAAAATGAACAGCGCCACAGGAGGGCGATGTTTGGCGCTGGGCTTTCAATTGAGTAGTGTCTTTGGAATAACTAAAATCGGCTCAAACAGAATCAAGGTAGGCCGGTTAGGATAGAAAGATTTCTAACAGTCGGCAGAGAAAGATAACTCAGACGGTAAAATACGTAACAAAGTCGCTTCAAGTACACAGTAAATATCGATGAAACTGATCAAAACTAGTTTGCGCAGAATCCTGATCATTATTCGGGTGCTGTTTTTCGTATGATGACTGCCTGATTTTAGAACATGTGCAAATGGAGTAACGTCTATTAAATTAATAAATAATTAACATGTTTGTCTCGAAAATGTTCTCGGGTGTTTACGTTGTAAAGCGTAACAAGTGTATCTTTTTAGTTGGCTCAGACGAAATAACGTAACTCGATAAAGTGTATATTTGCAAGCGATTACCGACCTCAGTTTTATTGAACGCAGTCTAACAAACCAGATGCGGTCTTTCACAACAGTGCTAATATCTGTCTTAATTGTTTTTTCATGGATCTTCAATGAAGCAGAAATCTTAGGGACGCTTTCGTTGAAGCGGTCTACACCAGACCACCTACACGCATCATGACGACAGTATTCCGTGACTCGATCTCCTTTTCATACTGAATACAAACAAAATTAGTGAAAACTTCGAAAACTAAAGAATTTGACTTAAACTTAAAACAGTGTTCACTTTCTGTATTTGGGTAAAAGAACAGTTATATTTAGTATAACAATATGTTTTGTTTTGTTTTGGACTGTTCAATTAGTGCTCCCTGACTTAATGTCCTAATTTTCTCGTGTGGAACGAGGCATGAAAACAGACGCTAAATTTTTGCGCAGTTCTAAGCCTTCTAAAAATTGGAAATGCTTTTTGTCATCGTGAATAGAAGTTAGACGACAGAGCATTCAATAATTCAGGCATGGTTTCAGGGTAGGAAAAAGGAAACGCAATATTTGCTTTGTTTGTTTCTTTGTCTTTTTTTTTTTTTTTCGAAAATACTAGTTTATATATTCTGTCCCGGCTTCATAAGGCACAAAACCATAACAATCAGTGCAGAACTAATTGTTAGCGTTTTTGAGCTTTGTGACAAACATTCTGGGTTTTTTTATTGAGAAGTTGATTGTTTGCCGTTGTTTGTTCTTGCTTCACAAGCATCGCGACCAAAGAAGCCGAAATGGATTATCAGATGTGATTTTTAAATCGAGAAGGGAGGTAAGGTAAGTTACAGTTTTCTAGAGGAATAGGCTTTAATAAAACTTAAATATCAGCATGGTTTTCGGTGTATCAGTAATTGTTTTGATGGCTGTCAAAGAATACTTTCAAATGTTTACTTCAATTTAGTATATCTCAGAATCAGCCGTTGTCGTAAAAGTTCAAGATATTCATTAAGACTGAGTTAAGCAAGGTGCAAAACTCAGTGTACATGTGTTTTATACTACAGGCTGTGGCCAGACGGAAAAACTGCCCATATTGCTGTCGAATTGGAAAATGCAAAACTTTCAACAAACTGTTAATGAAATAGAATTTCTTGACCTGGCTAAATAATAATTGTAATAATAATTGCATCGTCCCATTCCAAGTTAGGTCAGATAATTACTTAGCTATTTCCCAAGGCATACGGGTCCTAAGTCGCCCGTAAATTCTGAACATCAAGGAAACAGTAAACTACAGTTTTGCAATTGAAAGAGATCTAGGTTTTTGTATATACGCGAAAAAAAAATCAACAAAAACGACTCAGTAGTGGGCGGGAATATGTTGTCGCTAGAACTGCGCAAAAACGTCTTTTTGAAATGAAAAATACGATAGATAACAAAGCGTAAGTCGAGCTAATAAGCACTATGCAAAGGAACAGTCCGTGCGCTTCACGAGCGTATCTCTTTATTAAAGTAAGTGTTTTTGTGCTGACAACTTACGCGCCACTACGCGCCAGTTTGCAATTATTCATGCAATTGCTCATGTGAAACGATCCATAAAAAAGACGCTCTAGTCTCTGTCTCTGAAGTATACCTGATGCTATTAATTTTCTGATCTTTAGCTGAATCAATTCGTAAACTGGCCACCACTTCAATATTATACATATCAAAGAAGTAAATTTTAAATTGGCCCGAGTGCTGCTTTTTTAGTTTTGATGAAAAAGACAAATCGTAGGTTTATATATTGTCATGGCAATCAAAGTAAATGTTACTGACGGACAAAACGGTCAGGGGGTCACATAGTCACACGCTATATTAGTTTATATGCAAAAGCTTTCAAGCCTCAGTCTATGATCACTCATGTAGAATCAGGCATACAACAGACGCTTAAAAAATTAGCCTGTGGAGTTATGTTGGAGACGCTTTAGATTTGCTGATCACGAGAGAAATCCATTCATAAACCACTTTCTTCTGTTTTGTTATATTAAGGTGGCCGAACACAGTTTTCTTGTACCTTTGCGTTATTCTCAAATCACTGGCAGTTGGGCAGCCAAAATTGGCAAGATGCAAGTTCAACTAAAAAAGATTATATTTTGACATGTTTTATTGGACAGAGTGCCGTTGCCATGGCAACGCAGCTGGTAATAAACCGGCATTAAATAATGGGTTTGATTTATTTTCAGAAAATCCAGTCGTTAGATTTTTTCCATCATTTGTCTCTAGAAAACTCTGAGCAATACTGGCCTATTGACACTGGTCTCGTGACATCTTGACAGAGAGATCTTCTGTAATTCTGTGTTTTGCATTTGAACGTTTTCTGAACATGTCCTCTGTCAGATTTCAATTTCTGTTTGCAGGCAAGTTACGCGTGTTCTGAACCATTATTGCACCGAATTTCATTAAATTTTAACGAGCGGTTCCGTAGAAATCAGTGCATTTCCACTAAACCATGCCGTCACAATTTTCTGGTTGACTGCGCATGCGTTGCGTTTGAGAGGGTCCTCGATCTTTCTCGATCCATACAAACAATCCCAGAAAGCCGAGGCAGGGTGTTTTCCAATAGCACAACCTATAATACATTGAAAAACAAACGTTTTCACACATAACAAACTGTGTGCTTGTTAAGACGGAAAAGAAAAAAACTCTTACAAATTCTTCACTGAACAAAATGAAATGATCGCTGTACAGGCGCCAAGTTTGTTTTTCTTAAAGCTTTCAGCTTTGTGCGCGCGCTAATTCACGTCAGCAGTAAAAATCGTACAGCGCGCACAAACTGTGTTCAGACACCTGAGGCCCAGTTTAGACGCCGTACCTCTCATGTGCCGTACCAAGTAGTACGTAGTTTTTTGGCAGTTGTACGGTGTCCAAATGAGTTTTTCGACAGATTTCAATTAGGCAAGCCAAAATCTCAGAGAACGGCAAAGCTTGCCGCTTAATACGACCTAGGAGCGAAAATGTATTTGGTACGGCACATGAGAGATACGGCGTCTGAACCGGGCCTTAAGTGGCTGTTCTCTGTTGCTAGCTCTTTATTGGTGCTGAGTTATTTGCAGAAAGTATCGTAGTACTGTCAAAGGCTTCTAATAAACCAGTCATATACCTGTTCTGCGTGACTCCATCTCTTATTTAAAGACTTAGTTTAAATTTGTGCAGCCATCCATTTAGAAAGACGCCAAAGTTACTGGAGTTGTAGCAGCGACTCGTCCAAGACGCTTTCGGTCGCCAGAACGCCCTTAGTGCCGGGAGCGTCCTGGAAGTAAGTCACGGGCCGGGAGTGATAAGAGGCGGCCCTATAAGAATACAGTCCGTTGGTTACTTTTTACGCGTAGACTGAGGAAAACTTGTGATGACATCAACTCGTGCCCAAAGAATCAAAAGCGTCTTCAGTATAACCTTAACCGGTTATACTGAAGATTATTGATGCGTCCTTTTTCATGGATCGTTCCACGTGGGCGAAGAGAATCAATATTTCCTTTAAAATTAATCTAAAACAGTGTGACATCCAGCAAAAACACACAGTTTTCAAATAAATTACCAGATGACTATTCATGTTAAAAAAAGCAAAAAAAAGCAAAAGCGAATTACATTCAACACAGCCACTTGCATTTGACGACTGGAACACCTCACCAATCGTAAAAATTCGCCATAGCAACCCAAATGGCTTCTTGTTTTACCCATCAAATGATGCAGACTGTAAACATCATGTAAAACATATACTGCGGGCAGGGTATCGGGTCGCGACATTCCCGATTCTTTGCGCGGGTTTTACTTTCCTTGAAGAAAAAGAACCACAATTGCTGTTGTCAACTGAGTCATTAGAAAGATGCATATAGAAGAGACAGTGCGCGTGACAACCGTTTCTTTTTATAAAAGTTAGTGGTTTTTGTGCTTACGACTTACTCGTGCAATTACTCGTGTTAAATGAGCCATAAAAAAGACGCTGTACTCTGTGCAATATACCAGACGCTGTCAATTCTCTGCCCTTAGCTGAGCCAATTCACCAGCTGGCCACCATTTCAATGTTATAAATATTGAAAAAAATACATTTTACATTGGTCTATACTGAACACCGCTCGTTTAAACAAAAAGATAAATCGAATGTGTATGTTATCAATCGAAGAATATGTCACAGGATTGTAGACTCATCGTGCAAAATGGGCGGGTGGTCGCACCCCCGATGAACAAAGACCCCAATATAACGAACCATATTCTTCAGCCCAGTAATAGTAAAATGTATGGAAAAGTGCCCCGATACAACGAATCTCCGTTATGGCGAACACATTTTGCCAGTTCCTCGGCACTTCGTTATGCCGGGTTGCACTGTATACTATTTAATAAGCAAAAGCTTTTAAGCGTCATTCTATGATCACTCGTGTAGACTGAGGCATATTTTAGTCTAACTATGGAGTTATGTTAGAGACGCTTTAGGTTTCCTGACCATGAGACAAATCCTTTCATAAAACCGTTTTTTTTTTCCTCTGTTGCCAAATGTTTTCTGTATTGCTCTTCATTGGCACAGAGTTGTCTTGCGGAAAGTTTCGTGGTACTTCAGCTTCCAAGACCGTCAAAACAAAAACACACGCAATCATATAACTTGTTAAATTGTATTTTGCCTGCGTGACAGGCAAGAAAAGACTTCATTTATTTCTTTGTACTATTTGCGTGGAACGATCCATTACAATAAACGCCTAATGAAGTATCCAGAGTTGTAACAAAGATGCCTTAAGTATGCTCCCACCTGAACGAACGCCCTTAGCGGCCGGAAGAAGGCGGCTGTACTAGAATACAGCTTTATACTTGAGTCAAGGGCAACTTGTGATGACATCAACTCGTGTTCAAAGAATCAAAAGCGTCTTCGTATAACCTAACCGGTCTGCGGATAATTGAAGCGTCCTTTTTTACGGCTCGTTCCACACGAGCAGCAAAAGCCAATATTCCCTTCAAAGTTAATCACACTGCGTCAACCCCCCCCCCCCCCCACCAAAAAAAAAACAACAACAACAAAACATAAAGTTTTCAAATAACGACACCTTTGTTTGTTTGTGTTTTATTTATTTATTTATTTATTTATTTACTTACTTACTGAGCATTATAAAGGTAGACCAAAGCAAACGCGAATTACATTCGACACGGCCACTTGGAACCCCTCGCCAATTTCAATAATTCGCCATAGCCGTGATAGCAACCTGAATGGCTTTCGCACAACTGATTCAGTGTCATGTTAGCCCTCATATATGACGCAGACTGTGAACCTCAGGTGGAACATATACTGCGGGCAGTAGCTATTCTAGATTTTTGCGCGGATTCTACTATCCAAGAAACATGATTGCCGTCTGTCGACCGAGCCACTTGAAAGATAGGGGTGGCGAATGGTCTTACGAAAATTAGGATCTTGCAAAATTTCAGCTGAATTTTCAGCTGAACGCGTCTCGTCGTTCAGTTTTTTGAGCGATTCTTTGCGTTTCGGAGTCTCTACTTTTTTTCGACCTAGCCCTCTCAGGATGTCGATCTTTTTGTGAAGCAGCCGGTCTTTCTTGATTTATTTGGAAGGCTATAAAATTAATCTCGAAGTTCTGATGTGCTTAGGTAACTCTTTAGTTGCCCGAAACTGATCTGAAAGTCGCGTGTTCGACTTTTTATGTCCTGCAAAGTTTTGGGCTTGCATTGGGCAAACTCTAAAAGCTCGGTCTCGGAATTATAAGGGCCTCTGGCCCGCACAAGAAACCGATCGTCTCGCCGTCTCGCGAAGTCTCGAATTTATCATTCGCCACCCCTAAAGATACAAGTGACAAATTGTTGTAATAATCGTGCGAAATAGGGGCGAACGGGAGCTCGTAAATTAAAATTGCTGTGTACAGCAATTTTCAATGTTCCGTGGAATCAAATCACCTGTCAAAGCGTCGTTTTTAATATGGCTCATTCCACACGAGTAACTGATTTCATTGAGTCGTCGAATAAAAAACTGTATCGAACAGAAATTAAACAAAAATGTAAATTTTGAAATTAAAGGAGTGGCTATAATGTACTTCCGATGTCCTTTATATAGTGTCATAACTATAAACACAAATTTCATGCCAACTCATAGATTTCTTGAAGCGGTAAAAAAACCTGTTAATAATGTAGAACAATCGATAAAAAATACGCTTAAGTCTGCGGAGGTAATAGATATGCATTTGGTTTGTGATCACAGTCTAAATCCATTGACAAAAGCTTGGCTGGGGTGTCAATACAATCGTATAACTGAAGAGTAACAGATTGATCTAACTAAATGTATGTCTAATTGAGCCCAAAGAGCTGGAACGCATGTAGTAACATTGAAAACATTTCTAGTGTTTTTGCAACGTACACTTTTATGACTTTTTATCTCCCCTGATTAACGTTTCCTGGCCACATTCAGTTTGATTTGCTCAGATATCTACTGTTTTGCTTACAGGCTCACATAGCCAAAAAATAATAATGTTTCAGTTCCTGGATCACCCTTTTCGGAAAAAACTTGATACGAAATGTATTTTCAACAGTTCAGGTACCGACAAGAGGTCTCATTTATTAAACCCCGGCCAAACTGATTCAACATTTTATTCAACACCGTTCAACATTGTTGAATTCGGCAAGATGAACGCGTTTGGACACCCTGTTGAACGATGTTAAACGATTCTGAAGGATGTTGAATGATCGATGTGGGGCTCCTGGTGATGTTAAATGGTGTGAACAAAGTTTGATTGCCATTCTGAACAAACAAACAATGCTGAGTGATTTCGAATCCGTTTGACCGAAATCTTAACAGATATGTCCTTAAAAGGTTATATCTCATGACAGAAGACAATTCAATCATTCTGAGGCGTCTAATTAACTAAGCTGGCGATCCCATCACTCCCAGTCACTCAGAATCACTAATTTACTTTTACCCTTATAAGGACACTTAAGTTATCGCGTTACTCGCAATTTCTCTTACAAACCACTTGAAGACTCACAGGAGGTTTTGGAAGACTAAAACTATTTTAGAGTACCTCTTCATATAACTAGTCTAGGCAATATAATTCAACTGATGGATCTAGTGGCTATCAGACAATATTTCTACTATAAAACATTCAAATTACGTAAAATTTGAAGCGTTAATCTTTCCTAAAAATTGTTTCATCTGGAAAGATGCGTGAGGGATGGAAACGCTACATTTGTTTCACATGGGTCTTGTGCGTCAAAAGTAAGATCAGTAATATAAGGGAAAAATTTTCTTTCCAGTTTCTAATCTTGAAAATATCAATGCTGTACATGCAGGTCATTTGCAAAGAAACTCGAGACTGACAAGCCACAGGTCAGTACTGTTTGAAGGAAAAGTGCTTGAGTTTGTCTTAGCAACGGATAGGGTAGGGTGTTTATTGAGTATTGTGTAGTTCGATTAAACATAAAATATACATGTTTATGAATAGATGAATAAAACACACGTTCACAGTGTAGAAATTTGGAATCGCACTGCATATAAATGCGTCCGAAAATTCGACCATAAACACCTTAATTTTCACTCTTTAGTAAGAAAGAGAGGTTTGATTCCTTTAGGAATGATCCAGGCCTGGGAATGATCTGTTTATATTTTCAGTCGTAAAATGCTAATTACTTTTCAGACTATCCGGCAGTTAGTTTGGTCTAAGTTGTCTAGACTTTTATTCCCTTTTTATCGATGTCGATGTTTTTTTTTTTTTGGGGGGGGGGGGGGGCTATTGTAGCGTAATAATTTATTTATTTGTTTTGCCCAAGTGAATGACGACTGAAAAAAAGATTTTAGACGCAAAAGCGCGGCATGTGACCGAGAAAACACAGTAGCTTGCCGGCCTTTCTTTCTTTCTTTCTTTTTCTCATATCAAAAACGACCGCCTGTAATATATAATAAACACGACTACTTTAGTTTGAATGGAAGATTGTCAATGTTGCAATCGAAGTTAGAGGGTAAAAATGGAAGCAAAAACAATAGTGATTTCTTCTGGGAGGAAAAGATAAAGTTTCTGTTGATCGAGATCGAATCGCGTAATTGAAAATAATTTCCACGGAGGGTCCGTTAGTTTGAGAAAGCGAGGTTTTTTTTTACCGGTTCTTGGCTATGTTCTTCATTTTTGAAATGTTGCATAGCTGACAGTTGTAAAAAAAATCAGTGTCAAGACAGACCTGAGGCTGAACCTAAGTAGGTGTTTTCACTTATTTTACAAGCACATAAATAGAGGAAAGCACAAGTAGGAAGAAAAGAAGAGAAATTTGTGTTCAAGTAATCTGAAAACCTTGTGTGTCACTGAGGAATAGATGGTTATGAGGAAGGTTACAAAACCATTACTGCCTTTGGTTTTGGTTACGTTGACCTGATCTTCTGTGTTATTCATTCGTCGTATTATCGCATCAATAAACATATAACTAAAATTTTTAATCATCATACATAAAATTGTCATTTTAAGCATAAACCATAACAAAAGTTTACGTCAGCAAACGAGGATTCTAAAACAAAAGACTGACTTCTATAAAAGGCGAAAATAGTTATTTAGCTCTTAATTATTTTAATGTTATCCTCTTTTTCTTCAGAAAATATGGAAAAACATTCTTATAGTCCAATACCCCAGGGTAAAGCGGTTGACAAATACACAACAAAAACACCAGGCTGGGTCTCACATTTGATGTTTTCATGGCTCTCTGCGACAATGAGACTGGGATATTCCCGTCCTCTGGAAGAAAATGATGTCCCAATGACAGCTGTTGGCCAGGAGGACACCGCTGACCTGACACTTAAGCTTCAAAATGCGCTGAACGAGACTCCAACTGACAGCAAGGGAAGAAAGAAGCTCTGGCGATGTCTTTTGCGAATAATTGACCCACTGGATTACGCAGTGTACATTGGTACAATGCTGGGAGATTCGATCTGTGGATTCATTCAACCAGTGTTGATGAATTTAATTTTTTGGGAGTTGAAGAATGATCCTGGACGTCTAAGTTACTGGAACTTTGTACTGGCGTCTGGCATGGCTTTCACGCTATTCCTACAACCCTTTTTCAAGAGCCATTGTGAGTATGCGGCAAATGTCGTTGCAGCTAAGATTAGATCGTCGCTTCGAGGAATCATGTACCAAAAGGTAAAATACTTATACCCCCTCAGAAAATCAATTGAATATCTTTGACAAGAGCTGTAGGTCGAAGTTTCAATGGTTTTAATTTTATAAATGCTCCATAATTGATCTGTTGTAAGAAAGCTACGAAACCCCCTGTACCCCAGGCCGTTCATTTGTCACTTACGGTAAACACAACAAATGCATTTGTTCGAATATTGACCTTTAAGCCGACATCTTCCGGGACAAGAACAAGTCGTATTTTAGCAGCACTTAATATATACCTGCATGGAATCCCCAAATCAATAAATTGCAATTGCTAACACATTTTCGTAAGGTTTAATGTTTTAGTGCGTTTAATCATCTATTTTTGTGGGTTAGTTGTCCAGAAACAAGAAGCTATCAAAAAATTTAAGAGTGAATTAATTCAGATTGGATGAAACTTTCGTAAACTCTTGAACCTACTATCTCTTCATTATGTTTAATTTCAGTTTGTTCACAAATTATTCCATTTCTTTTCCACAGATCGTGAACTCCACCCAACAATCCCTCTACAAGATTGGTTCAGGAAAGGTCGTTAGCTTGGCATCAAAAGACTTGAAGCCAATACACACTTTTGTAAAACGCTTTCCGTATGTCTTCATCGCTCCACTGCAAGCGATCGTTTTGTCCATTCTTCTGTGGCGGTTAGTCGGTGTGGCGGCTTTGGCGGGAATCCTTTATCTGTTGTTTATTGCCTTTTATCTCTGGGTAACCTACAAGCCCCTGAAAAAACTGAGAAAAGAAACATCGAAGTTCACGGCGGTACGTCTCACGCAGATTGAAAACACAATCAATGCTGTGCGATTGGTTAAAATAAGCACATGGGAAAAACACTTTATAGATTCCATTGACAATGTCAGGAGGTATGGAGTGCTCTTTATTAAAATATGTTCAGAACTACCTTGCTTATCATCATCATCATCATCATCATCATCATCATCATCATCATCATCATCATCATCATCATCATCATTATTATTAGTATAGGTAATCATACGGTTTCGAGTTCAATTTGGAATTAATTTGCACGAGTGAGTTTTTCAAAAAGCTGAAATTGCACGAGCCGCTTCGCGTGGAGGAAGTGCCGGAAGATCTTACTGCAGACAGGAAGTGAGCATTTGACGCGGATTTGACACTTTATTTACTGATTGGCTGATGAAGATCAGCTGATAATGCTACGAACTCAAAGCGGTTCGTTTAATAATCATAATCCAGAATATCGATGTGTAATTTGCACTGGTGTTACACTTTTTGCACTGGTGTTACAACTGAACTGCACTGCTCTCAGCCAATCAGAATCGAGTAATTTTTTCATGTATATTATTAGTATTATTATTATTATTATTACTGGGAATGCTATTTTGTTATGATGTATAACCCATCTAAGAACCCAAGAACGTTTCCCCGTTTCCCAGAATTTCATGCTTTGTATCTTTGACCAGAAATCGTGTTACTTTTGGTCAGTCAGGTATATTTGTTGCTACACGAAGATTCAACGCACTTAGGTCAAACAAAACGAAGTGCCCTGAATCAACGAAGAACCTCTTCAAACAACTTTCTTGGTCAAGAATGTAAATTCCTAGCCAAGTGAAGTTACAAATGAACTGAAAGTAGGCTCAACTGAAAAGGCGAAAATGCTTTCATACGCAAAAGGAAAAAAAGACACTGAAAAGGCCTTCCAAATGGAAAAGCTAATACCGGGTAGCACGAATACCACAGATACGAAAGAGGTAAATTTGCTTAAAATTTTGGATTTATCAACTGAGTTACGTTGATAAGTTAAATTGGCCACCGTAAAGAGATTGAAAGCTGACGTTTCGAGTGTTAGCCCTTCCTCAGAGCGAATCAAGGAATTGTGGGTTGCACTTCGTTTATATGGAGAGTGGTGGAGCTGTGCTATTGGTAGGAACATGGCAACGTGAAAAACAAGAATAAATTAGTTGAAAGAAAAGCGTTCGTTGATACCGTGGGAATTAAGTGTGCGCCGATTTGAAAAATGAATTTTTGTTCTAGATTTTTACGGCTTTCCGTGTTGCCCTGGTGTAGGGAAAGGCCACAGATCGTCATATGTTGGCTAGAATGATTAGGGAGATTGAAATTTCGGGCGACTGGTTTAGATGCATCCTTTTCATTTTTCAACGTCTCGTAGGTGTTTGGAGAAACGGTCGCCTAGTCTCCTCCCTGTTTCACCAATGTATATCTTTTTGCATAAACTGCAAGTTATGCAATAGATAACATTTGCGAAGGTGCATGTAAAACGATCAGTGATTTTAATCGATCGCTTGGGTGCTGTTATTTTGTCTGCATTGTGAATGAAAGGACAAGTGTTGCATCGTTTCCGCGCGCATTTAAAAGTACCCAGTTGATCATCAGATTTAAGTACACTTCTAACTAGAAAGTTCCCTATGTTTTTCTCGCGTTTGAATGAAATCAATGGGGCTGTGAAAATATTCTTCCTGTTTCATTGTCATTTTGGAGTAACTTAAAGTTACTTAAAATGATGTTTTTGGTTGCGAGGTTATGTGGACATGGTGGATGGTGAGTGTAAATGGAATTCTATCGTTCTTTTCCTTCTGTGACGTTTGTAATGCTGACTGTCGATCAATCTGTTGAACACGGTGTTGAGCCGTGTTGACAACAGAATTAGGATAGCCACGCTTCTTGAAGAAATGGCGCATTTCCTCTGATTTGTTGGAAAAATCGACGTCATCACTACATAAACGTCGAAGTCTAAGAAATTGGGAGAACGGGATAGAGTTTTTGACGTTGGAAGGGTTAGAGGATGAATGCAACAAATAACTGTGGGAATCTGTAGGTTTGAACTGCACACTGGTAGACACTGGTGGATAGGCCGTTGCCATTGATTGAAACTTTGATTTCAAGAAAAGCAACCCTTAGCAATAAAAAGCACAAAGCAACTACTCCTCATCTTATTAAAGTTACTGTTAGCATATTTAAGACCGGAGTGGAAGTTTAAACTTGGGTTATAGTTCAAAAGGAACTGTTTTGATTTTTCTGTCTGGAGTTTGGCTAGTTTGTAGCAAAACAGAGATACAAATGGCCCATAAGGGGGTTGAATGTTACTGAGGTGCTGTTAGGCAAGTTTGAGTGATACAAGAA